>JAKSYS010000469.1:0-50420 GCA_022925895.1 Fragilaria crotonensis
ACGGTACAACATTATGACGATACGACAATACAATCGATATGACATTAGCACGGTACAACATTACGACGATACGACAATACCATCGATACGACATTAGCACGGTACAACTTTACGACGATACGACAATACGACGATACGACATTACGACGATACGACAATACGACGATAACGATACCACATTACGACGATACGACAATACGACGATACAATGATACAACAATTCAACGCTACGACATTAGCACGGTATGACATGACTACAACGGTAAAGTGTATAAACGGTACGACATTAGCACGGTATGACATGACTACAACGGTAGAATGTATAAACGGTACGGCATGCCTACAGTGCCGACACCACATGGTCAAGACATCACATTCGTTTGACATCAGACCTGCACCACGACCACATGTCGTCACAACATCGTCAATGGTACGACGACGTCGTCATCGAATCGTCGCAATTGACGACGTTGCAATCATCGTTCGTTATGAAGTGTGCACCCGACGTTTGCTTGTTCGGTGTTGTTGTCATTTTGAAAAAGTGTTCATACTTCGGTACCGCCTCACGTACAAGCTACGTGTCGCCACTTGAGTTTCAAAAAAGTGTTCATACTTTGGTATTACGTTACGTACACGCTACGTGTCGCCGCTAAAAGTGTTCATACTTCTCACGTACAAGCAACGTGTCGCCAGTAGAGTTTTGAAAAAGTGTTCATACTTCGGTATTGCTTTACGTATGTACATGCTACGTAATCGTACAATAGCAATGTACATCGAGTAAGTAATGTACCTAAGTACATTACATGATACATGTACTTCATCTACACACAGTACTTGCACTTATCGAAGTTGGACTGATAACTACTGCCCCACCCGCATTGCCCACTACTTATTGCATCAGCAGTAATCTGGCCAATCAAATGTGTTTTAAAATACTGACTGGTTAGAAATGGTCAAACACACCATGGACCGAACTGATGATTTCATACAGTTCATTTTTTAGACATAGTGACGTTGTAGTTTTTTTTACTTAGATGAAAATCTTTTTAAGTAATCACTCATCTCGTCCAATCAAATAATTTCTCTGATTTTTGACGGAGTCAAAATGCTAAGTAAGGCCATACCAACCTCATGTGACTGCCCCATACTTAAACGTAATGATCTTAGAATTTTATTTTAATTAAAGGTGCGTTTTTTTAAGTAAACACATGTGGTAACCAATCAAATAATTTCTCGAATTTTTGACGGCCTGGATATCGTATGTATTGCAACACTAATATTATGGTACTGCCCCATACTTAAAGTGAGTGCCTAAGATTTGCAATTTTAATTAGATAATTAAGTACCTAATTAAAACTATACTCTGGCCAATCAGATAATTTTCAGGAAATTGGCGGAGTGAAATTTGTCTGAGCCACATAAAGTTCGTATGACGGTGCATCTCATATAGCGTATCATTAGGCTATATGTGACGTAGCGGCAGCGAATATGCAGCATATGCAGCAGGAATTTCACTGACCGAAAACCAATTCCACAAAGTCGTGCTTTCCAAGAAATCAAGGAAACATGGTTTTTCCACCTCAACAACCCATCATCCCTGTCAATCCTCTCTGGACTGTTAACCAGACAAGGCCACCATGGTTTCCCCCGCCGTCGTTTGCCTTGTATCCCTCCTTTCCCATGCAGTATGCACCCGCTCATGGTGCAATGCAGCCTCCCATAATCATGCCCATGATTTTCGTGATCAACGCGGCGCCAGCTCCGAGTCCACCTCCTTCCGTTGTAGTTAACAACTACAACAATTGCAACTTTTATGGTGCACCTCCTTCGAGCGAGAAAGAGGAGAGTGCTTCGAACGAGAAAGAGGAGAGTGACAAGATCAAGTTGGATAGCAAGAAAAGAGGTAACGATGCCATTGACCACACGTTTGGGATTCAAGGCTGTCGGTGATGGTACATGGTGGTGAAGAAGAGAAAGAAAACTTCGATCGTGACGAAGAAGAGAGTGAAAGACGACAGCCAAGGAAACACTGATCATTTGGAAGAGGAAACACCACAAAGAAGACCAAGCGACTGATGCAAAAAGTTTACAAGAATGCTGATTCAATTTCGCTGCCATCAATGGTGAAGGCAAATGAAACGTATGAGCGGATCATTGCCAGATCGAGAAAATGGTTATCAGCACAAAAGGGATATGGTCCGTGGAGTTTGCATAGTGTGAAGAATGTTATAGACAATGGTAAGACCAAACCGCTTGTTTTCCAAATGAATCGAGGTGGAACAATTCAATTCTTTCCTGGGATTGTGTGCAAGATGTTGTCGGTTGGAGATGAGATGCAAATATAAAGCAGTTCAAGCAATAAGGTTCGAGAGTGTGGAACGAGCCCAGACTTCATGCTTTATTCACTTCTTCCCAGCAAATTGCCAAGGGAGGAAGTGGTTTTCAGTATGGAAGAGTAAGAGTTGGGAGCAACCCACTTGAGACACTCCCAGTTATATCAAAGCTTGCGGAGAAGATGGCATTCAAATTTGGATTGAGTAATAACCAATGGAACATTGGGTGTCATCTTGTTATTTATCGAGATGGCAGGGATTCCATAAACTGGCATGCAGATGACACGCAAGGGGAAGATATGGTTCTGTCATTAACTGTGGATGGTCCTGATGACACATAGGTCAATTTGTTTTCGCAGCCCAATACAAAGCATTGCAAGATTTAGATGAACAGATTGAATTGTTCCCCGACCTGAGATGCCTACAGTATGGATGCTGGGGTGCAACATGGAATTTCACTGGACGGAAAAACCACTCCCACAAAGTCGTGCTTTCCAAGAAATCAAGGAAATATGGTTTTTCCACTCAACAACCCATCATCCCTGTCAACTTCCTGACTGTTAACTAGACAAGGCCACCAGTATATTTCCCCGCCGTCGCTTGTCTCGTATCCTCCTTTCCCATGCAGTATGCACCCGCTCATGGTGCAATGCAGCCTCTCATAATCATGCCCATGATTTTCGTGATCAACGCGGCGCCAGCTCCGAGTCCACCTCCTTCCGTTGTAGTTAACAACTACAACAATTGCAACTTTTATGGTGCACCTCCTTCGAGCGAGAAAGAGGAGAGTGCTTCGAACGAGAAAGAGGAGAGTGACAAGATCAAGTTGGATAGCAAGAAAAGAGGTAACGATGCCATTGACCACACGTTTGGGATTCACAAGGCTGTCGGTGATGGTATGATGGTGGTGAAGAAGAGAAAGAAAACTTCGATCGTGACGAAGAAGAGAGTGGTGCGCGACGACGTCAAGGAAACACCGACTCATTTGGAAGAGGAAACACCACAAAAGAAGACCAAGTTGACTGATGCAAAAGTTTACAAGAATGCTGGATTCACCTCGTCGCTATCAATGGTGAAGGCAAATGTGAAACGTAGCGAGCGGATCATTGCCAGATCGAGAAAATGGTTATCAGCACAAAAGGGATATGGTCCGTGGAGTTTGCATAGTGTGAAGAATGTTATAGACAATGGTAAGACCAAACCGCTTGTTTTCCAAATGAATCGAGGTGGAACAATTCAATTCTTTCCTGGGATTTGTGTGCAAGATGTTGTCGGAGTTGGAGATGAGATGCAAAATATAAAGCAGTTCAAGCAATACAAGGTTCGAGAGTGTGGGAACGAGCCCAGACTTCATGCTTTATTCACTTCTTCCCAGCAAATTGCCAAGGGAGGAAGTGGTTTTCAGTATGGAAGAGTAAGAGTTGGGAGCAACCCACTTGAGACACTCCCAGTTATATCAAAGCTTGCGGAGAAGATGGCATTCAAATTTGGATTGAGTAATAACCAATGGAACATTGGGTGTCATCTTGTTATTTATCGAGATGGCAGGGATTCCATAAACTGGCATGCAGATGACACGCAAGGGGAAGATATGGTTCTGTCATTAACTGTGGATGATCCTGATGACACACGGTCAATTTGTTTTCAGCCGGCCAATACAAAAGCATTGCAAGATTTAGATGAACAGATTGAATTGTTCCCCCGACCTGGAGATGCCTACAGTATGGATGCTGGGGTGCAACATGGATATGTCCATGCCATGTTGAAGACAGGAAAAGCAGGATATGAGAGTGGGAAGAGGATGGCAATTATATTTCGCAATGGACTTCAGAAGCACAACATGGAGGATAATGGGAAGATTGTTGAAAACTATAAGCCCAGGACACGAGTTCAATACATTTTTGGTGGAATGGCTAATGTTCTCACTGAAGGAGAGTGCTATTCCCGGGAGGCTTTGATGGATATGGGGGCTCATCTGAATGATCGGGGGAACATTGATGGTAATAAGACAGATGGATGTCCCTCGATTATTGTTTGCTTCATGCGAAGAAGGTGGGATCAAGATCACTTTCATTTTCTAACTTATGAGGCTGGAGATCATTCCAGACCCTTGGCGATGTTGAAGAGTTATCATGATCACAAGCCAATCAGGGTGTTTCGTTCTTCCAAGGGCAACAGGGAGAAGGGTAAATATTTTCCTGTGAGTGTGGATCCCAAAAGAACAGTGTATCGCTACGATGGGCTTTATTATATTATTTGTGCAAGGAGTCGGGATGATAAAGATGCAGATCCTTCAAATGCCAGAGTGTTCTATATGGTACGTGCTGAGCCAAGTGAAACCATGTCAGCATTGCATCTGCAAAATCCAGCAGCCCGAGAATTCCTTCCAAGCCTGGACAAAGGAACAAGAGATTTTAGTGAACGACCATCTGAAGACTTGCATGAATCTATCGATCCATGGAGCATTGAGGTGTTCCATGATTGGAATCCTCATTGGTGTGGACTTTAATATTTGATCGATACTAATTAAATGTTTTATTTTAACTGATATTTCACCTCAATTGTTGCCATGAACTCACAAAATGTTTCTTTAGATGTGTAAATTCCCTCGATGAATTCCTTGAAGCTGCTGTTTACCTTGAACTTCAGGAAATAATTAGAAAGCAAGCGACGAAGCCTCCCCTTTACTTTGCATTCATTGGTGTCATGACGCTCAGCACCTGGAACACATTTGTAGACCCAGCATTCGCAGCATGCAATGTTATTTAAGTATGCCTTGTCAAAACATTGAGTCTTGCGATCATGATCACTCACACCACATTTGTAACAGGTCTTCCAGGAAAAGCAACAACTTCGGTTCTCTGGCAAGGACTTACTCCCTTTGCCCTTGAGAAGAGGTATGCCACGACACCCAACCCCTTCACAAACAAGGCAACGCAATGTCAGCATTCTGAGAACTCGTTGAGTTGCCTCTCCATCTCTCCTTTCCTTTTCCAAACGAAGTGAAACTTCATTTTGAATTCTTGTCACTGGCATTCGTCGACAGAATGGACAAGCACCACAAATGTCTCGGTTCTTTCCAAATGAACTTGATAATATCTTCAATGCACAGTCCTTTTGTACTTGCGATGTATCAATAAGCCAGTCACGAACACCAACAGAAGTCATAGTTGCTTTGTATTTGCTGTAATCATCCGATGATAAGATTCTTTCGTTCAAAAGCTTCGTGAATCTTTGCTGATCCTCTGATACTCTAAAATCCGACAATTGTTCCGGCAGCAAAGAGGACTTGTCCAGTTGTGGTTCTCATGTACTTCCGCAACCGCCCAACTGCTTGGACTATCTGCATGGAATCATAAAGGTAGCCAGCACACGCGAGATGTCTGCATTGTGGATTTTCGTTTCCAACCATTGCGATGGACGTGGATATCAGGACTTTGAATGCTCCTCTGCTCCATTCCAAGGCGACCTGATTTATGGTCTCTCGTCCTGTATCAGAGGAAACAAACCTGCAGTCATACCGTGAGGAAAGAAGTTCAAACAATTCAGAACCATCATGTTTCTCCGCAACAAAGATATGAATGGCAGTATCCAGGCCAGGTGGAGGACCCAACCTCATCGCAACAAAGCTTGTAACCTTATCCAGGTATGTAGAAGTAAAAGTGACCTTTATCTTGAAGCCTTTCGGAAAATCTCCTATGACATCATTTCCATGAATAACTTTCATATCTCCCAAGTTGTCGGAGACGGATAAGCAAAGTTTCTTTGCCAATCTTGGCAGTGTGAAGAGTGGAATGGATCCGCTCAGCGCAACAATTGGAATACCCAACACTGGAAGTCTCCCGTACACTTTATACTTGTCACGAAAGCTCAACTCTGAAAAAATGGTGTGAACTTCATCGATAACAATCTTGTCCATGACATCCACCCAAGACTCCAAATGTCCAAAATGGAACGTGAACAAATTGAACATTGCATCCAGGCTGAGAAACAATATACCAGGAAGCCTTCTGTTGTTCAAAAGCTCCTCGGGAATTGCCATTTGGGTAATATCCCTTCCTGTGAACGAGAGCAGTGAAATGTTTGAATCCAACCCAAGCTTCTCGATAACAGCAGAAGCATTTGCAAACTGGTATCCAGCCAGAAAACTGTAAGGTGAGATATGGATAATTGTCTTGCAATCATGGTTTGCGAGATAACGAGCAATGGTCGGAATGATGTAGGACTCAGACTTTCCATCACCTGGAGCAAGAAGAGCAAGACAATGCTGCTTTTTGGAGGATCCGGGACCATAACCAAACTCAACTAACTCTTTCTGCTGTGTCGAGAGGTAGTTGTTGCTCTCCAATGAGGAGGACTTTGGAAACCGAAGCTGCATTGCCTTACGAATATCTGACAAGGACAACATACTCCGACACTTCAATAGATGATGCGAGGTATCCCCAATTGCAGAATGATATGCATCAAAGTGGGCCTCCTCGGAACCGATTTGTTCAGTTGAATAGGTGCTTGCATGTGTATAGGTAGAATGACCCATTTTTGATGCTCCGATTGCACTTGATGTCAAAAATTTGTTTTGAAGATTGCCACTTGTAACAAAATTTGTAACGCAAGCCCAAAACTGTCGTACTTGTGTCATGTCTGGCAATGATGACAAAGTGAAGAGATCTCGAATCACATGGGAAGGTCCAAAATCAGCTGGATTGTTTCGACTTGGAAAAATCAATCTTGAGCATCCACCATCATCATCTCGCAATATGCTTTTGTTTGCTTGTAAAAGAGATCGGAACAAAAGGAAGTACCGACAAATAAGTGGAGGGAGTTTCCGCTCGACTTCTTTATGCTTCCTTCGTGAAGTGTTGTTAAAACCTTTCAATGAGGAGAGAGAATAATAGATGGTCTGGTTGCTAAACACGCAGTGAAACATTGTTGGTTCAGCTAACTCTGTCATTCTTGCGGATCCTCCACCAAAGCCATGAAATGACATCTCAAGCAGTGCGGTTAAGGAATCCCACTGATCAATTGGCAAAAGAGGAACTGGTTTCCAGGCGGGAGAAATGTCAACAAGGAAAATGTCTCCAGTGTCCTCATTGACTCTTACTTTGACATTTGTCGAGAGATCAACAACTGGCTCCCACCATATCCCAATCGCCAACTCGGAGATTGCTTCCCGCATAAGAAATTCTGTTCGAGGTACAATTTGAGACCAATCATCATACAAAAATGTAAACTGATCAACCGTTATATTTCCCATGGCATCAAGGGTTGTCTTTCGGCGTTTGGGTAAACGACGATGCATTTCACGGATTTGACGAACCATTGGTGACAAAATATGAATGACCGGTGATTCTCGCACTGATTTGACAAGTGCTGGACCAAATGTTGTAAAGGAGTGCTCCGCAAACGAACAAATAACGGAACAAACTGCTGCTTTCAAAATTGATGCAACCTTCGAGAACACAGATGAGACTGTATCGCATGAAATCATGTTGATTTCTGAACCATGTTTAGAACTCGAAAAGCAAACATAAGACAGAATTCTGCAACCAAGGGAAGGGAGGACACTGATTGAGGGACTTCCAGCAGCAAATCCTTCAAAAGAAGGGAACTGCAAATGCATCATGGTTGTCAAAGCCTCGTGACAAAAAAAGACCTTGTCTGTATGAAAAGGCTAGAAGCTTCTTCAATTCAGGAAGTAGACTCCTGGGATCATGTTGCATTGTGTATGTGCAACGATGCGAAATTTCATCAACCTCACCACCTTCGAAGGTTTGTAATGCAGCCCGTAGATTGCCTGGCACCATCAAAATATTTTTTGTTGCGAAATTCAGAAGCCAATCCTCAGCATGTGAGTGAATTTGTATCAGCAATCTCTCACTTGAAGGATGTGGTGCTGAGTGGATTGACAAGAAGTCCATTTTTATCTTCTGGACAAATTTGCTGCCACCACCGCATCCTGCAATAAGAGGGGTGAACATGTGAGTGTAGGTATGGTCCTGTTTTTCACGTTGAGGAAGCAATGGGAGAAGGACAGTTCTCGCCTCCTTATAATCAAATTGTTTCTTTATGCGGGATGGTCCATCACCAAATAGAGAAGTGACCTGTGATGGGACACATATCGACCACAGCAGAGCTTGATTAGCTCGAGTTTTTGCAGTTTGATGCGTCACAACCCATTTTTTTGCAATGTCGAAGTGCGTTGTCTTTCTTAATTGAAAACCATCCCACATCTACAGGAATAACCAGTGTAGGTATTCTTGTCGCTTCGGTATGATTCAATGGATCCTGAGGCCTTTGCAATTTCGAGTTGCAATTCGAAAGCGAGGAGAAGAGAACGAACCAAAGCAACTCTGCTGTCCAAACCATGTTTTTTTAAATGCCGGGAGATGCATCGCTCATCAGGCTGAATAATTGAATTTTTTTTACATTGCCGACAGCATAAACCAAAAGGAGAAAATGTGAAAAGATCCCTAATAGGAAGCATGGGGTCTGCATCCTCTTGTGGAATGTCTTGAAGGACCATTGCCTTTCGCTTGGTGCCTGTCATCTGAGACACATTAAAGTCCATGGTTTGTTGTGGTGGACAATGGAGTTGAGGGATGAATGATATGGCTTTCATTTGAAAATTGGCGCACGGATTTTCATACTACAAGGGAGGTAGAGAGTGTGATGAATTCCATACCTCCCGTGGTATTTGTCCTTAAGTAAAAAGTCCCTCCCATGGCAAGGAAAATCCCTCCCGTGGTACATCTTCCTAAATAGAAGTCCCTCCCGTGGTATCAAGTAAATATATTTATGCCTGAGGAAAATTTATCTAGTTCAAACCCCGCCCCCTTAGGGGCGAGAAGTCCAAAGCAATGTTGTGGTCTCTGATATAAGTCATGTTCACGACCGTATCCAAACTCAACAAGTTCCTTCTGTTGAGATGAAAGATAGTTGTGTCCATCAATTAAAATAGCCTTCGGATACCGTAGCGACATTGCCATCCGAATATCACCCAATGATAGTTTGCATGATTGCAGATGAGACATCTGGTAGGATGTGTCCCCGATGGCAAAGTGATAAGCATTGAAGTGAGATTCTTCAGCCCCAAGTCGTTTGCTTGAATAAGCAACACCATGTGTCATCTTTGAGTGCCCCATTTTTGATGCCGCCACAGAACTTGCTGTGGATGTCAAAAAGCCTTTCCATCCCCATCGTCACCAGTAACAAAGTTTGAAACACACGCCCAAAATTGTCGAATCTGCCGCATATCGGGTGATGAATCCAAATTGAAAATATTCCTGAACAAATTTGGAACACCAAAATTTGAAGGTGTTATCAGCTTTGGAAAGATGAAAAGGAATTTGATTGCTCAAAAAGATTCACATTCGCATTGACGAGAGATCGGTACAACAAAAAGTATCGAGTGATGACAGGAGGGAGTTTTCGCTCAACTTTCTTAAACCGACGACGAGAAGAACTGTTAAAACCCTTCAGTGACGTCATGGAGTAATATAAAGCATTGTTGCTGTACACGCAGTGGAACATAGTCGGTTCTGTCAACTCTCTCATCCTTGCAGATCCTCCTCCAAAACCATGAAATGCCATCTTCAACAGTGCCGTTAAACAATCCAAATGATCAACAAGGAATGAAAGTCCAACATTCCAACAGGGAGTGACATCGAGCAATGAAATGTCTGCCGTATCATCATCGACATGGACTCTGATAAATGTTGATGGATCCACCACAGGCTCCCACCAGGAACCATCAGCCAAATGAGTTAGCGACTCCCGCATCAAGGTAAGAGCTGTGGGTACTATGCGTGACCAGTTGTCGTATGGAAATGCATATTGGTCAACAATGATATTTCCACCGGAGTCAATCATAGTTTTGCCTTTTGGTAGTCGTTCATGCATTTCTCTTATTTGTCGAACCATCGGTGACAGAATATGGAGTACGGGAGCCTTGCGAATAGATGACACAAGCAAATCTCCAGAATGGGTGGATGACTGCTCTGAAAAGAGCAGATGACGGAGCATACTGCTGCTTTCAGAAGCGATGCTACCTTGGAGAATAACGATGACACAGTGTCACAGGATATCAGAGAGATTTTTGATTCCTGAGCAGATACACGAAAAGGAAACATGAGACAGAATTCCACCGCAAAGGGATGCGTGGCAACTGATGGTGGAACTTCAAGCAAAAATCTTTCAAAAATATGCGACTGCAAATTCATCGCTTTCATCAAAACCCTTGATGCAAAAAGGCCCTTGCGATAGGAATAGGATAAAAGCTTCTTCAATTCAGGTAGTAAGCTGGATGGATCATGCTGCATCGTATAAGTCTTCCTTGTGACATACCATTGACTTCACCAGCATCAAAATTTTGTAGTCCAGCGCGGAGATTCCTGGCACCATCAAAATATTCTTCGCGCAAAATTCAAAAGCCAATTTTCAGCTTGGTTATGAATTTTGATCAGAACTGTCTCATGCATTTGGCTCGGTGGAGAATGGATAGAAATGAAGTCATTTTTATCCTTCTTACAAAGTCTTGTGGACAAACACAACCATCAATGATGGGGTGTACATGTGTGTGTACGTATGGTCGTGCTTTTCCTGGGTGGAAGGAAAGGAAGCAAAGCCTCTTGCCTTGCAGTAATCAAATTGCTGCGTGATTCGAGGTACAGTGTTGAAGAACTTGTCAATTTGCACCTCTGAAACAAATTGACCACAACACAATTTGATGAGCTCAACCTTCTGGAGACAAGACGGATCACAACCCAACCTTGTGCAGTGACGGCGTGCGTTGTCCTTTCTTGGAAAACTTCACCGCAGATGCATGAAAATCCCTTATAAGTACTGTTGTCAATTCGGAACGGCTCAATTGTTCCAGCAGCCTTTATGACTTCCAGTTTTGTTACAAAAGTATCAAAAGGGAACGGATAGACGCGGCCCTGCTGTCAAAACCATGTTTTTGACATGCTCACGGATGCATCTCTCATTGATCTGATAGACACTTTTTGGGCAGAGTCGACACCCAAGTCCAAAGGAGAAATGGAAAATATACCTTGAAGTGATGCAGGGGGTGATCAAGTTGATCAGATGCTTGCAAAGGAGACATGTTGTTGGTAGTCACCTCTTGTATCTCAAGGGTGGTCATCATGATGTGATAATGGCGCTTGTACCAGGAGTGCCGAGTGCATAGTTCAAAAATTGGGCGGCAAAAACATTTTGACCATACCTGGTTTAACATACGTAAAGACTATCATTCGATGAGTTGATGCACCTAAATTGCGCCATATTTTTGTACGAGCAAATTGTACGGATAGCGTTTTCCCCTCCGGATGTAGTCGTTCCTAAGTAAAAAACCCTCCGGACGTATAAAATTCCCCTCCGGACGTACAAATTTCCCCTCCGGCCGTATCAAGTAAAAGCATCTATACTTGAGGACATTTTATCTAATTTGAACCCCGCCCCCTTAGGGGAGTGTGTCAGTGCATATTCTATATCTACGCGACACCGTGCTACTGCCTACTGCGCACGGTCGACTATCTACAGTCGTTGACATGCATGACGCATGCGCAACTCCGATTAGTTTAGCTTAAAGGCCGATGTACCCCATCGGCTCACAACTTCTAATATAATCCTTTATTACCTCAATCGCATTCTTGCGGGTCCATTTGATCGTAAGGGTGAAGAGGCAGAAGGATATACTTAGCCACAACACGAACGCCAACACATCGCCCATCACACGTTTGATATCGATATCGCCACGTGCTTGTGATTCCCTGTTTCTGCGTTCGTTCCTCTTCATTGCGACGGCTGTGTCCTAACCCGACTCCCAAGCGAGTCACTGTTTGTGGAGCCGCCGTACTAGGGAGGGTCTCACATACAACACTCCGTATCCGATAAACCTGTGGTATCACTGCTAGGTGCCCTGTAGTCAGCGGTTTGGCGGTCACAACGTCACAACTCACAACAAAATCGAATTCCCCCATTGGACAGACCCATAGCCCTATTTATCCTAAAATACCCTGGTACCGGTAGTTTGTGGCCTGGGAGATGCGGGAAAGCAGGGCAAATCGCAAATCGACCACATGCGCTCTGCTGTACCAGTACTGTACGGAAGCCGTATCACTTCGTTGAAGTTCACAGACTGCGTACAGCACTCTACTGGCTCCTGCTCTATCGCAAGGATAGAAGGCAATCACTCGGGAGATACCAAGCTACAAGCTACCAGTTGCAGTATTGTAAAGTAGTACAATACAATATACAGTACAGTATGTCGAATGGAACAAAACTCGACGGGAACAACGATCACGGCTCGACGACGGCATGTTGACTTCCTGCCTTTATTTAGTTTTTAACATGAAAAGGAATGAAGGAAAAATACTCCCGAAACCATGATTTTTGTATATGCATATTGTTCGATTGACTACAACTTTTATTAATGTTTTTTAGTATTTCTAATTGTACAATGAGCTGCGCCATTGGCCATCCTACTCGTTGGCTCCCTACTTGCTACAGTAGTACACTACAGTGCACCAGGTGCGCCGCGTGACATGTGTCTGGCTGTTGGCTGGAATTGGAGTGCTGTGTGACGTACAAGTACATACAATACTCAGAGCCCAGAGTACGTGATATCCGTACGAATGTCGATGTACTCGGAGTACAACAGAACTCGGAGCTAAATAATTATTTATCGAGTGAGAAACAGTTTTAAATTTCCAAGAAACGGCTATGTAAGGATCGTGATAGTGTGCGAAAGTTAATCGGCTCAGTCACGAACACTAAAATGTTCAGTGTCGTCTCTGAACGTGGTTCAGTGTCGTCAATGAACGCGGCAAGACGGTCGAAAAAACACCGAAACTTCCCAAAAGTCGAACTTTAAGTCCCGTAACTTGAGCAATAAAGGTGCCACATCGTAAAGTAAGAATGATTTGAAAAGCTGTGAATACGAGTTTCCAAATCCGTGCTCCGATTGGCGGCATCTTGCTTTATCGATGAACGTTTGTCGATTGAAAATCGCATTTGGGTGAAACGAGACAAGTGTTCGCGGCTATAACTTAACGAATATAACTCAAAAATATAAAGTAAATCGGATTCAGATAGAAGAGATCAAGGGCTTTCCAAATCATTCCGGTATTTGAATGTACAACCTTTATTCGCCATGTTATGGTGGGCTCGAAAGTTTCGTAAAATCATTGACGGGCGACACTAACGTCATTGAACGTCGTCACTAACTCGACACAAACGTTAGTGAACGAAAGGACACATGCCTCGAAAACTCGTTGAGTCAATGCACAAAACGCGCATGCTCTCTACGACGCTCCTAGTACAACAAAAAATTTAGTGAACTTAGTGAACGACGCAGTGAACTTAGTGGACTTAGTGGACTTAGTGAACGACGACAGTGTCGTTAGTGACGTGACTCAACAAGAAGTCACTATTTTACAGGTAGTTGACGGTTTTTAGTAACATGTGATGCAAGAAAATACATAGGTACTCTGAGCATTTGTATGAGAGTGGCCGAACGAAGTTTCAAACGACCTCAGATGCGCATATCACTGAGGCCCGTTCCAACCGTCGCAGAATCGGCCGCAAAAATCGGCCGCAACCGCACGCTTCGCACGCCTTTTTTGGGGCTGATTCGCGATGACGGTTGGAAGGCCTATGAAGATTATGCCGCAGAATCGGATTCAGATGTGCACCGGATTCTTGGTTCTCTTCTGACAAACCAACAAATAAAACCTTACAGTACGCGAGTATTTTAGAACGCTAGCAGTACTTGTACCTGGTACTGCCGCAGTGAATACCAGCAACCAGTTGTCATACTGGCGATGAATGAGCATCTGAAAGCATGAGTAGATGAAGTACAAGTACTTGTACCAGGGTGCACTACGTGGTATTCTTCAGCTGGGATCGCAACGTCACAACGTCACAACGACACAAAATCATCGTACGTACGGGTACTGTAGTACGAGAATGATTATGATACTGGTACCAGAGATACGAGGTAGCGCCATTGCTAGTGTACCAGCACTATGTACGAACAAGACAAAGAGTGAACTGCAAATCAATCGTTATGCTGAAGGGAGGAGTGGTGTGGTGTGGTACTGTAAGTCTGTAAGCCGTAGCAACGCCTCTCGTACACAGTACACAACCTCATCCTAATTCCTTCGTCAAGTTATTTAAGAAAACCCGGATTCCTGCGGCTGATTTTAGAAAACCCGGATTTCTGCGGCTGAAAAACCTCCCCCCAAACAGCCAGGAGGTTATTCAGCCGCAGCGCTATTTATTTAGCCGCAGAAAATTTTGACTCGTTCGAATAAAAATTGCGGCTAAATTTGCGGCCGATTCTGCGACGGTTGGAACGGGCCTGAACGCACACTTCTTTCTACATTTGTAGTAAACAAAATGTATATGTCATATGTAGATTCGCATTTGACTGAACGCACGCTTCCTTCTACATTACTAGTAATCAAAATGTAGATGTCATATGTAGATTCGCATTTGACTGAACGCACACTTCTTTCTACATTAGTAGTAAACAAAATGTATATGTCACTAGTGGGTACCTCACATTTGATCGGAGTGTCTACTACAGGAAACTGGACGTACAGTACCCCCAACCTGATCGTACTCCGTACCACTACTTTTACTGTTACTGTTTACTTTCAGTACTCAACCCTGGCGAAGCTCCGTAGTGAAAAAATTCAGACAGTATTCATTTGATCCAGTACCCCAGAGTGGTCATACTCCGTAACAGACGGACGCACGCACGCACACACGCACACAATTAATTTATAATATAGTAGGATATGTAGACATGGCAACTCGGAGTTCTTGCTACGTACTCCGAGTATCACATATCGGCCTACGTGAGCAAGTTTGCCATAAAGATACAGCACCAGCAGCACTACCCGTAGTTCCCAGTACAATGGTACGAGTTCCTTGTATCACTTACGATGGAGGGGACTTCGTGATACCTTCAATAGAGTGCTTACGCGTCAATACATTATTACAGTGTATTGAAAAAAGGAAATCGTATATTTCGCTACTTTCCCGCAGCTCCCTGTGAATTGTGAATGTGAAAGGATGCCATTCAAGATGCGGGCGACGAAATGCAGGCCTATCAAAGTAGCCATCTCGATTTTATCAGTGTTCGCCGTGATGCTGGCCATGATGCAGCTGGTTAGGAACGTGAACGTGCAAATGAGACCAGACGCAGTAACACGGGTTAATCGTGTCATGAGTCCACGGTGGTTCACATCATCCACCAGTGGAGTGTCGCCCCTAGCGGCCGACGCCGCAGCAAGCATTGTCATCTCGCAGATCCGGAACGCCAGTATCGATCGATTTTGTTTGGGGTGGGACGTGGATACGGATACGTTCGATATTGACGAATGGTGGACGCATCATCCTGGTTTTGTCATTGGGCACCAAAATTCGACACATCAATGCTTCGAATTGGAAGTCAACCCAGAGAAGTTGGATTTTCTACGAAAAGTGCATAGGAATCAGTTTCCGACAGAATGCGATACGGTGCTCCCGCAGAACTTGATAAGCTCAGGATGGGGTGCGGATTTCAATGCTTTGGGGAAAGGTTTGTTAACTGCCCTAGCGGAACAAAAGCCAATGATTGTACAATGCATCCCTGGCAACGAAAAGCAGGTGTGGCAATATGCTGCTGCAAGGGATGGCTCCAACGCGACTTGCGCCTCAAAAGACCTCAATTGCTACTTTCTCCCAATTACAAAATGCAAGGTCAATCATTCGCGAGCATTTCAAGGTAACAAGGCAGTGCATCGGCGTGACGTGAAAGAATGGCCGTGGGTGTATCAATACCTTAGTCGGGGCCAGCAATGGATTCGTCGAGCTGTTGTGAATTTTGTGGACGATCAAAGGCCACCGTTTCCGCCAAATGCATCCTGCACTGTGATGCACGTGCGACGAGGTGATGCATTCTTCAAAAAAGGTTTACACGATTTCGAGGCTATCACCCAATATCTGATTACCTCAATCAGCTCCCAAAGGAACGCCGCCAACCGGGGTCCAATATATTTTTGTTGACGGACGACGCCAACGCGATTGACGAAGCGCGGGAATTCCATTCGCATATCAATTGGCACTGGATCAACCGGACGCGAAGTCGAGGTACAGAAGCAGAATTTATGCGTCATGTTACGGAGCCTACACCCAAAGATGAGGTGATTGCGATTCTTGGGACCTTCGAGATTGCAAAGCAATGTGATGCAGTCGTGCGTGGGGATAGCGCTTTTGGAGACTTTATTGCTTCTCAAGTAGTTGATTCGTGGAGGGCGAAGGGAAGAGGCATTCTTTCGTTGCAAATCCCTGAAGTGTATGCTAGTGAGGAGGAACGCATGAAATCTGGTCAGGCTTTGGAAGCGCACATCAAGAAGCTGAGGGCATCGAAAGGAGCTAACACAGCACTGAGGATGCGGCACGAGAAAAAACTTGCAGGCGGCGAGCGGCGTTTAGTCTACCACATAGCAGTTTGAATTCATGCATAAGTACTTGGAGCACTTCTGAAGATCAATTCGGAGTACTTTGCACATTGTACATTATACAATGCAGACTATCATACAGGAGCAACTTTTCTTGCTCACATATCAACAGCACAGTACAAGTACCTGCTGCTGGGGACAAGCAAAAGGCATGTCATACCGTTAAAGCTCCGGGCTACTATCCGAGTACGTGGGAGGTCCGGCAAAATCAGATTTCTTCTCGTAGCTTCAACACACTTTAAATATCAAGCAGAGGTGTGTTTCCGGACCTCGCTGGTACAACTCTGTTGTTTTTGTGGTTCTCTGCTGCGTGATGCGTACGTCTGTAAGAGCATGTTTTACGGGCTGATTGTTTCCTCAAGCACCGTAGATGACAGACCAAGTTCAACTACCTGGAGAAATGCACCAGAATTGACGTGACATGCGCTACTCATCAATGCGCAAGATTTGTCGGCAAACCGAAGGACGTTCATGGGAAAGCGGTCAAGTGGATTGGTCGGTATTTGGCAGGTACCAAGGACAACGGTCTAGTCCTGAAACCTGACAAGAGCAAGGGTTTTGAAGTCTATGTGGATGCTTCATTTGTTGGTGATTGCGACCCAGAGACAGCAGAATGGGACAGTGACACTGCCAAGTCAAGGATGGGATACATCTTCATGTATGCTGGTTGCCCTATCTTGTGGACATCAAGGGTTCAGAGCGAAGTGGCGCTATCGACGACTGAGAGTGAATACATCGCGATTTCAAGTGTGACTAGGCAAGTGCTACCTCTGATGGAATTGATGGACGAATTGGAAGAGAAGGGAGTAATTGAGAAGAGTGTAAAGCCAGTCATGAGATGCAGAGTCTTTGAGGATAACAGTGGTGCAGTGGAATTGGCAACAAGCGTCAAAAGTCCAAAAATGCGACCAAGAACCAAGCACATCAACACAAAGTATCACCATTTCAGGCAACAAGTGCAAGAAGGACGAATTGTGATCGAAACGATCGGAACGGAGGACATGTTGGCGGACATACTGACAAAAGTGGTCAATGAGGAAACCTTGAAAAGGTTAAGACCTATGTGATGCACTGACACAAACAAGTTAGAAACACCAGCCCAAAAGTGCAGAGATCTCTGATGATGTGTGATGGTTGAATGGCTGAATGATTGATTCTTGTAGGGAAAATGAGATTATGAGTGTTGTCGCTGCCGTGGCTGGTGAACAAACTTGAACAACAAGAAATATCTGGAGATAACAGGAGGTAGCTTGCGCTCAATTTCCTTGCTGTTTTGACGTGATGTGCTGTTGAAGCCTTTCAGGGTAGAAAGTGTGTAATAGACTGTATTGTTGGTGAAGAGACAATTAAACATTGTTGGATCGCGACGCTCATTCAACCTGGCCGAACCCCCACTGAAACCTTGAAAAGACATTTGTAAAAGTGCCGTCAAATGGTCAAAATGCTCCAGTGAGAAAAGAGAACCTTGTTTCCACACGGGACTCAAAGGTCACCAGTGTTACATTCCACGCGAACTTTAACATTGGTCATAACATCCACTACCGACTCCCACCAAATTCCATTGGCCAAGTTTGACATCGCAAGCTTCATCAAGAGCACAGTCTAAGGAAGGATTTGTGACCAGGTGTCAAATGGAAAGGAGAATTGATCGACAACAATGTTTCCGATTTCATCAAGAGTGGTCTTCCTCCGTTTTGGGAGTCAACGATGCATTTCACGAATTTGCCGGAGCATCGGTGACAGAGAATGGAGAACATGGGATCTTCGTACAGCAGTTAAAAGTGCTGGACCATGTGTGTTGAGAATGCATCTTCTGTATAGGAACAAATAACAGAATTTTAACTTTAGGAAATTGAGTAAGCCTTACTAATTTTCTACGTGAATCTGTGGTACAATATCTACGTGTAGCACCATCACCATGACGACGGCTTCAAGTCGAGATTATGACGATGGTGGTGCATCTGGTTCCAAACCAACTTTCTCTGACGATTTATCCGATGTGACGCCAACCGATGATAGAAACGCACGTGGTAAAGACTGTCACCGTGTTGAGAAAACCCTCCGTTTTCGTTTTGCACCCAATCATCGTACTGAAGATAACATTGCCCCCGGTCATGTTCACCTTCATTGGATTACCGCCGTACAGGAAACCTTCGGTGATCAGGTTCGAATCATCGATAATCACAATCGTGTTCTTCCAACGGTAAATCTTCTCAGATGGACAACTCTTCAGCATCAGCAACATTTTAACATTCATCAACCAACACCAAGTGATTCAATCCATCAACACGACAACGTTCGATTTAATTCTACCGCGAAGGGTAAAGCCCAATTCATCCTCCATAGAATTCAAACAAGTATTCCCTTGAGAGAAATCAAAGCAATTCCCAAAATCAGGCAGTTATTGGTCGAAAACTCGTGTTATGTACATGAACATCGGTGGTCGGAACAAATTTGGAATACGACTCATCTCGGATTTATGGTGGGCCTCGATCCGCAGTATTACGACGTGGATCAAGCCACTATGAAAATCAACAACGATATTCATCAGAAGTTCCCTCGTACCAAGATCCCAGCGTTCCGACTTGTTTTTAGCACTCCACAAATTCGAAATGACCAGTTTTATGCAGTAACAAAGGCATATGCGATTGAGACGGAGAAGGCAAATAGTTTGAACATGATGCAGATTCTTAAGACCACGTATCAAGATACAGCAACATATGTCCCATTTCAGTTGAGGAGTAAACATCCAGAAGCGTACGCAAGAACTATACGACAACAATCGCGGATCTTAGCTTCTCATTATGTAATCATCATGCAGAATATTGGACCGGATGCTATGTTTTATTTGGAAGACCATATCAAGGCTATCGACGGAGTTATCGATGTGATGCCATCCAAGACAGTCGAGGTTACGGGGAATTACCGAGTCCTTGTTCATAAAGTCAAGTTTCAAAATATTCGTCGTGAATTGAGAAAGAATTTACCCTTGTGGTACAAAGAACATGTTTCCGCGGAGGTTCACCCTCGAGACGACCAATATTTAGGAGAACCAAGGGTAGCAATCCTGGAAGAAGACGGATATTCTAGTGGCGAAGACACTTACACGGCCAAAAGTATTGCAACGGCGTTCTCATACGAGGGATCAATTCCGGCATTCCGCGACTCGCCTATTCATCCAGACCAGGCCACCCAGCAACGGAATCAACAAGGTCTCCCTTCGAGCGTTCAAGCTACAGAGATTGGAACATGGGCCGATCGAGTCCGTGGCAATAACGGCATCACAAATACAAACCACCAAGTATCAACTTCGATTCAGTCCCAGAGCACATCTGATCTTATATCAGATCTTGCATCGAGTCGAGCTGAAGTGGAAGAATTACGTACGCAGATGTCAGAACTCACCGCAAGTTTTGAAACGCAACGGGCAGAACTTGTGACGTTCTTCAAAGAAGAAATGGCACGAAGTTTATCCGAACAGCTCCAGGCCATAACACAACAACAACAGCAACAACTCCACCTACAATCATCTCCAGAAACAACGACAATTGATCAGGTTATCACCCTCATCCAAAACCAAGATCGGAAGTTTCAAGCACTTACGGATATGGTGGCCTCCATGATGACGATGGCACACACGACAAATGACAAGCGTCCGCCTGACGAGATGAATACGTCATATGAAAGCAGCAACGACACACAAGGTACGCAGGAATTCCCCGGAAGGAACATGGATAGGAAACAACCACCCAGTAAACAATTAATCATTCAAAAGGACATCGACCGCGCACAGCAGTCTCCATCTCATATAGACCATGCAGAAATGGATCTATCAGATGACAGCCTAACTCCAGGGGGCGCACAGGACTCTTCCATCGCCAGTGGCGGGAAGGTCAACCAAGATCGTTATCATGATTAGAGGAAGAGATTTGGCAGCACCGGGTTCTCAGATTGAGAACCCATATCGGCGAGGGAGATCATCGCTAGGCAATCCAAATGAACAACAAACAGAAGACCCGAATTTACTACGATTACATACCGCTCAAGCTGAATGGAATAACCTGTTTACAAGCCGTTCGGTTCGTAACGAACAAGGTGTGGGAGCGAATCGTTCTATCGTACTCACAGAACGAAACCGCCGCTCGAACTACTCCTGGGGAGATCAATTAGCAGACAAAGACGGTACGACAACCAGAGTTTATGCTCTGAACGTCAACGGGTTCACTCTCGATAGAAGAGGAGGTCAATTCGATGAGTTTTGTAAGGTGGCAAAAGAAACGCAGGCTGATATCGTATGTTGTCAAGAGCACAATTTGGATGTAACTCAAACTCAAGTTCGTAGCATCTTGTATGATACCCTACGGCAGCATTGGTCAAGGACACGCATTACAATGGGGACGTCACCGATACCATTCGACAACATGTTCAAACCCGGGGGGACAATGATTACGGCAATCAACAGTATCACCGGACGAATCATCGGTACTACCAACGATAAATGGGGGAGGTGGGTGAGTCAGACATATCGTGGGCGAGACAATGTTCGGATTACAATTATATCTGCATATCAGGTCGTTACCAACAATCCGAGGGGGAACCAGTACTGCCGCATCGCAGCAGAGGAGTTTACTATTACAGTCTAACGATGGATGCACTGAGCCGAGGAAAGCTTTCAAACGGGATTTGCGGCTCTTCATACAGGAATGTCTCACAGAAAGACACGAGATACTGTTAGTCGGTGACTTCAATGAATCACTTGGATCAGAAATAGATGGAATGAGCAAGATGGCTGCGGATCTGAATCTGATAGACCTGATGAAAGTTCGGCATACTCAGTCATCTCCGGCAACCTACTCGAGAGGTCGATCAAGGCTGGATTATGGACTCGCAACACAACACGTTGCATCTTCCATGACAAAGTGCGGATATGAATCATTCAACTCCAGGTTCCCAACAGATCATCGAGCGTATTTCTTCGATTTTTCCACGGATCAATTGTTCGGAAGTGAAACACAGACTTTGGCAAACCCAGAATTACGAATGCTGAAGTCCAACAATGTGGAGCAGGTGACCCATTACGTTAAAACATTGTACGATTTTATGGAAAGTCGTAATGTCTTTGATCGAGCGGAACGCCTTAATCTCCCAGGTGATCGACACGAATTTGTAGAACGTTTAGATAAAGACGTGGTGAAAGCGAGTTTGGATGCGGAACAAAGGACGAAGCATTTTAAAGAACCTGCATGGTCAGTTGAACTTGCTCAGGCGAGGCAAAAAGTCTCAATCTTAAAGAAATGCCTCAGTTCCCTTCGCACAGGTTTAGATCATCGCAGCATTTTATTGAATGATATTAACAACGCAGGTCTTGATATCTCGGTACCATCTACGTTACAGGAATGTTCGTCACAGCTTCGGCACGCGCAGAAAGAAGTGAAGACCATCGTGTCTACAAGTTTTCAACGTCGAGACGAGGAACGCAATGAACGTATCCGTACTTTGGACGAATCTATGGCAAAGGCAGATAAAGCCCATGCAACACTGTTGCGCAGGATCCGGCGCGCGGAGTTGATCAAGAGAATGTTTGAAAAATTGAAGATACTTCGGGCGAGAGGACAACGCAATGGAGTTACCAGCATTGAAATCCCCGTGCATCCAGACGACGATCCTAAAACGTGTCAGGACTGGCAGACAATCGATGTCCCCGACGAAATTGTCCAACATCTCCAGGCTCGAAATAGGAAACACTTCGGCCAGGCTCATGGAACCCCCTTCACGTGCGAACCGTTAAACAATGATTTAGGTTTCTGCGGTGAAGGTCCAGGTGCTGACGCCATCTTAAGTGGTCAATATCGATCATTCCTTTGCTCCTCAAATTCAACTTCTTTTGCAACACCTCAAGATTACCGAGGAGATGGCTCAACTTCAAACATTTCCGACAATCTCCCAAGAGGAACTGGTGGGTAAATTGAAGGTGTGGCGAGAATCCACCACAACGTCCCCATCGGGGATGCATTTGGGACATTATAAATCCTTCTGGCTCGGCATAAGTATTCTAACGCAGTTGATGAAGATGTTTCGGATTCGGAGACGGCATCAGACACATCGAGGTCCCCAGCGATTATGCGATGAAATGCGAATATGATCGAATGCAACAAGCGATCCTCCGGGTGCATTTGTTAATCATCAATTATGCTCTGGAGCGCGGTTATTCACTCAGTCGATGGCGAACAGTTGCAAATACTATCCTCTTTAAGGAGCCTGGAAATGTGAAAATCCACAGAACACGAGTGATACACATATACGAGGCAGATTATAATCTGGTTCTTGGTTTAAAATGGAGGATCGCTCTATACCAAGCGGAAGCACTCAAACAACTCAATGATGGGCAATATGGATCTAGACCGAGAAGGAATGCAATCGACCCTGTGATGATTGAAGAATTGCAATTCGAAATCTCACGAGCAACAAGAAAAAGTTTGATTCAAACTAACTATGATGCAGCATCGTGTTACGATAGGATCATTCCGAGTATGGCAATGATCGCGAGTCGAAAATTTGGAGTTCCTAAAACTGCCACACGCTTAAATGCCAAAACCTTACAAGAAGCGAGATATCATATTCGAACAGAACTGGGTTTATCTCCTACAAGCTATCAGCATGAAGACAGTATGCCTATCTACGGAACAGGTCAAGGTAGTGGGAATTCTCCAATGATCTGGTGTTTCATATCTAGTGTACTCTTCGATTGTTATGAAAAATCCGCATACCAAGCCGTCTATTGTAATCCCGACAGAACTCATCCGATCGACATCAACATGATCGGATTTGTGGACGATAGCAACGGTCAGGTTAATTCATTTTTACAAGACGAGTCCCCGGAGGGATTATTGGACTTGATTCGAAAGGCCGAACACAACGCAGTTACATGGTCCAACCTGTTGAGTGCAACTGGTGGGTCCCTCGAATTGTCAAAGTGTTCGTATCACGTCGTACATTGGAAATTTTCGGCGCAAGGGGCACCAGTCTTGAGTAGTGTGAAATCCCACGTGCCTCCGTTAGTAGTTCCCGATCCGTTTACAAGCGACAGGTCTACTCTTGAGTATTTACCACCTTCGGTTGCACACAAAACACTCGGACATTATAAAGAACCAACAGGGACGCAGCGTACTCAATTTAAACAACTGAAGGCCAAAAGCGACCAGGTTACAGAATTCTTATGGACTACGCATCTGACGCGACAGGAGGCGTGGACGTATTACCATTCATGCTATTTGCCCAGTATTACATATCCGTTGACAAGTTCGTTCCTATCCGAGGCTCAATTAAATAAGATCCAGCAAAAGGCAATGACAATAATTTATGCAAAATGTGGGTTTAATCGACATACCAAAAGGGAAGTTTTATTTGGTCCATATCAATATGGAGGCGCAGAGTTTCGTCGCTTGTTTGTCCATCAAGGTATCGCGCAAACGAAATACTTTCTTCGTCATTGGAGAACGCAATCAACCGTTGGGAAATTATTTCGATGCTCCTTGTCATGGTTTCACTTGACGACTGGTATGTCCTTTTCAATTTTGGAGCGAGTCCACGTTCCACTTCCGCACCTCGAGTCTAGATGGCTTGCGTCTCTTCGAGGATTTCTGGCTTTGATAAAGGCGTCTATTCAAGTTGACGATCCGGGAATACAACCTCTACAACGCGACGGGGATGTTCATCTTATGGATATGATTCTCGACGCAAATGTTTTCTCTGATACAGAAATTCGAAGGCTTAATTATTGTCGGTTGTATCTCCAGGTGGTCACCCTCTCAGATATTACAAAACCGAACGGAGAAGAACTTGATGCAAGCATTCTCCACGGCGCACCGTCATTGATGAGCTCTAAAACTTCGTTACTGCCAGTCAATCAAGATAAACCGTCTGCTAGGGAGTGGACATTGTGGAAACGAGCAAATCGCTTGTGGAGCGATCATACAGGGCGCCTAATGAATCCATTGACGACCTGGTTGTGCACGGTCCAAGATCAGCGACAGCATCATTTTGCATATCTTCATCAAAGCATATTATACATCCGAAGCCATGATACCACTTACACAAAATATCGTGCCACAAGGCAGGCGGCGTATAGAGCGTCGTCACACCGCTCATATACGATTCACCAAATCCCTCCTCAGGCAAAGCCGGTTGAGGTTGCTCTAATGGACAACGGTTTTTGCACGTGTACGGTACTTATCATCAAGTCCGGTTACCACCTGTATTTCCTCAATCAACAATTGCAACATTCGATCAATATGTCCATACACTTTCGCCATGGGAGATAGAGTTGCTACAATACGTTCCTGCAAATTGATCCGAGGGCTATCTGCGTAGCTCTGGAATCCACGTTCCGAGCCGTCAGCGATGGATCAGTGCGTGCTCATAAACAAGGAGCGTTTGGTTGGGTGTTGAGTTCTAGTTCAGGGGAAAGAATGGCGTACGGGATGGGACCGGCGAGCGGACGACAACCAACGTCTTATCGAGCAGAAGCGTATGGTATGCTTTCTCTCATGAGGTTCTTACTTCGAATTCGTGAATACTCGTCAATGCATGACGAGTGGTCGGGTACAATTGGAACCGATAGTAAGAGTGTCCTTGATACGTTGATGAATGGTGATCACGACTTGCAGGAGGAAGAGGTTCCAGTCGATTTAGATGGCGACAATGTAGTACTAGATGCGTTACGGCCTGATTGGGATGTTTTGATTGAAATTCAAGAAGCAATGCACCGTCTTCCCAATGTGCGCCTCACTTACGTTCGCGGTCATCAAGATCGAAAGAAACGGTATGAGTCGTTAACACTGATGGGCCAACTAAACGTCAACGCCGATCATGAAGCAGGTATCTTTCAAGATGTCCATGGGTTAGAGCGACCACTTGTGCTGATGTCACCGATGACCAGAGCGCATCTTCATCTTCCGGACGGAACGGTTACCGGCAATTATGACCGATGTTTACAACATGAGGCCACCGCTAAGCCTCTTCTGGAATATATTCAGACCAAGAATCAATGGACACCATCTATCATGAATAGTGTTGACTGGACGGCTCATGCTAACGCGTTAAAGAAGCACTCCACACGGAAAACCCATATGGTGAAGCTTCTGCACGAACTCTTGCCAACGACGGGGCAAGCGAATAGATTTGATGATGGGAAACGACAATGTCCTTTATGTCCGACGACGCGGGAAGACAGGGATCACATTCTTTGCTGCAACCACCCAACGCGAAGGGAGTGGAGAGAAAAATTCATGCGCGACCTCACAGATCATTGTATGATTAATGACACCGACCCAAACCTTCAAATAATATTGTGCGACGGTCTTCAAGCTTGGTTCAACAGGCCTCAGGGATTTACATTACAACCGCATGAGTACGATTCGCGATTTCACCGACTTATTACTCAACAAAATCGCATTGGTTGGCGTCAAATTTTTCACGGACGGTTCAGTGTGGAATGGGTCCGCCACCAAGACTCTTATTATAGCCAATCTCAGGAACGATGCGAGAGCTCGCATAGAACCTCATTTACCGGCGAGAGCTGGCTTATCAATTTGATCCGTTTTGTTTGGGATAAATGGTATACGCTTTGGAAACAACGCAATCAGGAACTACATGGACGCGATGTCGCAACTCGAATGGAAGCGGAAAGTAAGGAAGTCAGGCGGCAACTAAATGACATATACATGCGGCGACAACAATTGGAACCTTGCGTACAAGACTTACTGTTTGAGGAAGTCGAACAACATTACGAAGTATCTACAGCGGTCACCAAAAACTGGTTACGAATCAATTCAGGGTTGTTTCGGGATAGCATGAGACGAGTCAAAACTAAAGCCATTCAGGGTGTCCGATCGATCAGAACCTATTTTGCACCTATACGGTAATTTACGGTACCGTGCGACAGTATGGACGGTGGCTGCTATCTTATCCGAGTTAGTGCCCATCCGTGTGGGTCGAGTATTCCTTATCATGGATGCTGCGGCAACACGTTAAACATTGAAATTAAGTTTTTTTTTTTTTTTTTTGTTTGATCATTCACAGGGACATTCAAAGAAATTGACGGGCGGTCTAGATGCTTACAGTATGAATAGAAGCTATGGAGGAGCACAACCAATAATGCGTGAGTCAAAAATAAAGGAACACGATGGGTACCTCGGGATGTATGCTGCACGAACCTTAAACGTTGGCGACACACAATCTTTTGTGTTTACCTCGGAGGATGATGGTCCATTCTGGATGTCACCACAAGAACGGGAACTTAACCGTGACGACCGCATACTCCCATCGCCGGCAGGCATTCCGCGAATGCGAAACAAAACCATCGCTGAACTCAAATCGGAGCTCGTTCCACTCAATATCTTGAGCAATCGCCGCCAATATCGCCTGACCGAATTACAACAGATTGCAAGGGATAACAATTTGGATCCAAAAGTGGAAAGGACAAGGGAGAAAAAAGGTTGGTTAGGCCAGCCGAAAGGTCTCATGCAAGTCCTTTGGGAGCAAGGATGGATAGATGAAGGCAATATTGACAAGTACACAATGGATATTGCGAAAGACAAGAATGATGGTGAAGATATGGAGGATGCCGAAAATTGGAGCTTAAAATATCTGATGGCATCGTGTCTTGACTTTGCTGAAGAGATGACAGCGTTGCAACATGTGGGACATGCACTTGGAGTTTCGGTCCTCATCACTCCAAAGTTCCACGCCGAAATGGCCGGCGAGGGAATTGAATACAGTTGGGGGGGGTGTCGAAGAGTGTCTACCGCAAAATGCCACTGGATTCTAAAAGGGAAAGACATCTTTCAAGGCGTTAGTGAAAGAATGTACAAGCAGAGATGTCCTCAAAACAGTGACAGTGCGAAAGCTTTCACGACGGGCACGATCATACATATGTGCATACTTTGTCCTTCATCAACAAATCCTGAACAGTTGCGAGGACAGTATTCCTACAGCACTCACCTTGCCTCGGATCAAACGCGTCAGGAAGGAATTCAAAACCCACCGAGCTGTAGTTGACTTTGATGCTGGCTTTGTGCAAAGCTTTGTCTCGCCTGCAATAGAGGATGTTGTTGTTCTGATGGCAGCAAAGAATGAAACGCCAGCAGCAGGAGTATAACGTCTGAGACGCTATCGGTACTTTCGGAAATGCAAGACCGATAAAGACGAATCTGTTCAACGTGCAGCTCACCTTCAATTATTCTCGTTGCTTCTTCATCGTTTCGGCCTCGTAGTGCAAATAGATGCGAATGAAACAGATTGTCGAAGATATAGATTTATGGATCATACCAAATTCTTGTTCTATTTTGAGGAGACTGCGGATTGGAGGCAGTTTCTCAGCTCAACTAAAATTTTAGAATACTGAGTCTACGTGCTCCTACCATATATTGCCTCATGGTGAAACAAGCCATACAATCATGGCGTATGATCGGGGTGCTAAATTTAGGCGCGCGCCTACCGTTACGAGTTACGAGCATAATCGCCTAAATTAGACTTCGGCAAAGCGCCTAAATTAAACGAACATACAGGTATATATGCTCAATATATTTATATATACAGTAGACACTAATACTGTAACCAGTAGCCGGTACCAGTAGCACAATAAGGAACTACTGTGGTCTTGCTTGTATCATAGTGTCTAGTTTGTACTCCGAGTAGTACTGGCATAGTGGCACTGTACCGTACCCCTAACCCCAGCGCCGAAATTAGACTTCGACAAAGCGCCTAAATCCTAAATAAACTTTTTTAGGCGCTGGTAGGCGCTCCGGCCAGATCGCCTAAATTTACCACCCCTGCGTGTGAAACATCAATTCACAAATGATACACTACTACGCCTGTACGACGTACGACGTAGTGCTGGTAAATGCAACGACTCAATCACGACACATCAAAAACCAAAACAGATCAGAAAAGAGTACAAGTAGGCTACTGCGAGCTGCGAGGACTACTACGAGTAGCAGACCTACTACAACGTTGCTAGCTTCTCTAGAGGTAGCTAGTAGTAGCGCTAGTCTATTTACCTGGCGTATGACCTGATGCTCAGCGCTCGGAGCACTCGAGCCTCTCAGTATCTCCGTGTCCCCATTTCCGATGTGATGAATGAAATATCATAATTGTACATAGATTGACTTGGACGAGTTCATATCTGATGGTGTGCATCCTACCTGTTTTACTATACCCTCCTACCCTGATTCCATGATACGTGCCGAAAATGAATGCACCAAGTGTTGCATGGCTCATGGCTCCCACCTGCAAATCCGAAGCGTTTTACGTTCTCCCCACTCCCCATCACTGGACACTCTTGCAACCCGTACACATCCCACATCTTGCCACCGGCGAAATGTACAACGTACGGCGTAGAAATACTCCCTTTTGCATCGCGACCTATTTATTAAGAAGCGCCTCGTCTTTTTCTCATTGAATGTTTTCTCCAGGGAACGAAAGAACGACCCAGGTGTGCCATCGCCATCCCTATGCAGAATTGGCCATTTCGGTACTCTTTCTGACCCAGGCGTTGTGGTTTGGATGGAATGCACCAAGAATGCATGTTTCGACTCACGGCTCACGAAGGGTCGTGAATCCAATTTGTTCCTCGAACATGTGACACGCTATCCAGGGTTTCTAATTCTTATAAGTGTGATGCTGTCGTTAGTAACTCCAGTATTCTTATTCTGTGAAACACTCGTAAATCAGGTCATGATGCTAGATCAAGTACCTCAGTCCGCGATCTTAATACTCTTGGGATCAATAGTTGCACACTCTTCCGCGCGCTTTTTATTCCAGAACGAAGCTGGCAAGATCTTCTCTGGATCACATCGATTCTTGAATTTCTTGACAACTTCGGTAACTTCTTCAAAGAGCCCTTCGTCCAAAGTAATGGGGTCCAATCCCAAATTGCAGAATTTTCGGTTCGAGACATCGAGTTCGTTCTCCGCTGCCTCCTGACGCGGGTTGGGGATGAAATTGACTTCCACGCCAGTCATTTTGGCCACCAGCTGAGCAATGTCCCTGACCCGACGGGTTTCCGCAACTTGATTGAAAATCTCGACGCGCTCGCCCGGCTTGGGCGGGTTGGTGATGGCAATTTCGATGCATCGGGCTGTATCGGTCACATGAATAAAGGCACGCGTCTGACCGCCAGTGCCGTAGACAGTGAGGGGCACGCCCATGGCACCCTGCATGAGGAATCGATTCAAGACAGTTCCGTAGTCACCATCGTAGTCGAAACGATTGACAAGGCGCTCGTCTCTTGATGTTTGAGGAGTGTTGGTGCCCCAAACAATACCCTGATGAAGATCCGTAACGCGGAGTTGATCGTTCTTTTGGTAGAATTGCCAGAGAAGGGCATCAAGACATTTGGTGGCATGGTAGACGGATCCAGGATAGGCGGGGTGGAGAATGTTTGCTTCGCGACCTCCTGGGAGAATAACATCAATGTATCCTTCTGGGATTTCTCCTCCGGAAGTTCCGTATCCGTAGACTCCCATGGTTCCCAAATGCACAATGTGAACGTCCAAGTCCGAGTCCACGACCGCGCAACAAAGGTTATTGGAACCACTAACGTTGTTGTCAATGGTGTAGCGCTTGGTCTTGGAGTTCTTCATCGAATACGGGGCCGCGCGCTGTTCTGCGAAATGAACGATAGTGTCCGGCTTTTCTGTCTTGATGAGATTAACGAGTAAGTCATATTCTTTGGCAACGTCGAGGTTGACGAACTTGATCTCTTTTCCAGAAACCTCTTTCCACGCTTGGCAGCGAACCTGAGAGGTGTAGCATAATCGGGTTAGAAAATGAAGTAATAATGAAGATATTTACCAAACGAAGCAACAACAGCCACGAGGCTGATGGTGTTGTTCCTCTCGATGTCTCGAGTACTCACCTCTGGAGATCGAATGGGTGTCAATGAATCACATCCCAATTCAATATCAATATTTCTACGACTCAAGTTGTCGACAATGATGACATCGTGTCCCTTGTCCGACAGGTAGAGCGACGTGGGCCATCCACAGAAGCCGTCACCGCCGAGGACGATCACTTTTTTCTTGTCGGCAGATCCATTGACGTCAGGTCCGGCAAAGAGCGCAGTGCTGATGCTGCCGCTGGTGGAGAAAGTCTTGACTCCGAACACCGTCGGTGCTGTGAAGGAGGTAGTGAGGCTAGGGAGAAAGACAAGTGCGAGGGAAATTTTCATTGTGAATAACAGACGGTGTGTTGGAACAATGGGTGATGCGAGATGCGACGTGTTGGAATGCCAACGTGATGTGAGGACAATAGGCTCTAGAGTTGCGTGTTGCGTACTCGAGTATAGTTTGCGATTTGCTGGCTGATTCTTCGTGTTAATCTCTGGAGTCCGGAGTACGTACAGGTACGAGTATTCACGCGACGAACGGGTGAGAAAGATAGAGCGTCGTAATAGGCCGTTTGGGATTGCTGGTGCTTGTTAGGAGGATTACGTTTTACTTTCTATGCATAGACTTTTACTGCCTGCCGCTCGCAAAGGCGGCTGAAGACACCCATGTGCAATCTGCGCTACTGTAGTACCAGCGCTACGTCTGACAAAGTACGTTCAGGCCCCTGGTGTCATCACCCAAATCTCTTGGCATCAAGAAATGTCAACCTTTCATTTTTTCGTTCTGAGGAAAGATACGGCACTCACCACTCACCACGTGTAGCCACAGCCACACCTGGCTCCTGTATTCAGCATTGGTTTTCTATTTTCTACTCCGAGTACACTTAGAGTTACCAGGTACTCCGAGTACGGTTTTTGGTTCAAGATTCTTTGTTCGAGGACCGCCAACTCCTGAAGATTCGAAGCGTTGTGGTGTTGCGTGGAGCATAGTGAAGTACGCTTGTACTGCAGTACGTAGTATTTCAGTATTGTTCTCAGAATAGTACAGTACCCGGTATGGTATCTGGTACCACTACCAGTACGTTTGGATTTGAACTATGATACCCGTAGCGGGGAGTGGGGAATGGGGAATGATGTTCCTGCTTGGTCGAACTTCACTGTACTCCGAGTACTAGTACTTCATTTCTCCGTATCTGCATAGGTCTTGCGTCCACCTTCGACAATACAACTAGTCTACCGGTAGGCAAAAACCAGAAGAAAGAACTTCGAGTATTGAATTGATCTCAAAAGACGTTGTCCATTCATGCGGAATGTGGACTGCTACATCCAGGCTGCATGTATGGGGTACACATTCATCATCGAGACCTTCACTGATATTCCTGTTGCTTTCATCAATTACGCACGCTTTCGTTGTGTCGCCTCCAACCCTCATACACAGAATACATCTTAGATTACGATCCGTGGATCGTAAATCCTCTCCCTTTTCTGGTCCTGGTCCAGTATTCGCCAACAAGCAGCCCATTTACATATCTATCGGACCTCAATGTTCTGGAAAGACCACCCTTCTATCTCAACTTCAACAGCGGATCTCGAAAGATCCAACACAAAAGATTCATGATGTGACGTTAGACGAACAGCCCGGCGTATACATTCCGGTGGATATCGAATTCTTTCTCCTCCCGATATCTACGACGCGCCTTCAAATTTCTTACCTGAACCGTCGCATCTTGGGCAAAACAATTCGATCGCGACTGCAAGAACAAGTGGAATTGACTGCCGTATTGCAGCGGCTGGCGGGAAAAGTAACCCAGACGCAATTCGAATCAACAATCACCCAACTCTATCGCAATCACACCCAAGAAGCCTTAACACGAAGGAATCCCACCCTTACCATCAGCGATAGCATATGGAAAAACGACTATCACTCTCACGCAGCAACCGACTTGCTGCAAGTTGTCGAAGAATTCCAGGACCAACTCGCCGCATCGCAGCTTTTGTTGCCTCCACAGATTCAGCTCTTTATCGTCGAAGCACTCTTTAGACCAGATTTCCACACTTCAAATAAAACTGCTGTCGAGGCAGCCTCCGAGCAGCTTTTGTTTTTGGCAAAAACAATTCCAGATGCCCTCGCCTGGGGCAACACCAATACCCGACCTCGCGAGTATGCCACCGCATTGGCGGCCGCCATGGCCAGCGGACGACCCGTTTATTTTTTGGCTTACGGGGATTCGACACGTCGATCCAAGAACAACAGAAATCATAATCATATTGGAGTCGCCAAAGGCGTCTTTGCGTTGCCCAAATTGGAAAAGATCGACTTGTTGCGACGCAACATCCAGCGCCTGTTGGAAACTGGAAAGTACGTCCCCGCCAAGGGAATATGGGAATCTGCAGATCGAGTCGAACGATTGACGGAGACAGTTCTCCGAGATTTAGACAAGGAAGTAATGTTGCGACTGCAACAACAAAATCAGGACGACGATGATGACACTGGGGAATCGTTGACTCTGCCACAGTTGATGCATTCCAAATTTGATTTTGATCGGAGATTAGTACAACTGGCAAATTATGAATTGTTGAAGGATCGGACGGTGCGATATGTGGCGCCTCCAGGAAAACGATTGTCTACAAACTAGTTGGCATGCGGAGAGTATGCTATACACCAGCTAAAGATGAACATGCGTTAGCGCCTCGTCTTCTCAGCAGTCGCAGCAATACACGCAGGTAGACGAGTTTTCGTGATGCCATGTCTTTTTGTTGTTCATGCACATTTTCACGGTAATGACACGAACGACGGTGGGCAGATCAACATAAAGGAATGCGCATGGAAGTACGAAAAAAGTTAACTTGTTCGTATTATTTGTACGTATCGTTACATAGAGTCATGGAAAGCAAGCTGCATACGCAATATACAAGCCTCAAGTACACATCAGCAGGTTCGCTTTTATAGTTCCATCAAGAGCGGCATATTGAGTGGTGCCAGTCGGCAGAAGGGTTGCAGTGAAACAGCATGGCAGAAAGCCTCCACATTGCTGACATTGCATTCATCCGTCGTGATACAAAAATCCGCCGACATTTTATCAGTAATGGGGTTTTGCAAAATAGAATGGATGCTGATCCCGTGCTCTTCTGCAAGCTCGCCAATCGTTCGAATGATCCCCAAGGTATCAGAAAACGGAATGCGAATGTAATGCGGGCAAACGTAATTCACGTCCAGATCCAACTGGCTCTGTGTGGGGAATGGATCTACAAGTGCTTGTTGATTTGCAACCCGGACAATATCAGCGACGACCGAATTGGCAGTGGGGAAACGGCCAGCACCAGGACCCGTGTAGGAGCACGTGCCCAGGTTTGTGGATGTCACAGCAATCGCATTGCCACTGCCACGAGCGCTCGCCAACAAGTGAGTGGTGGGGACGACGTGGGGAGTAACATAGACGGAAAGCGGCCCATCGAATTGACCTACAAATATGCATAGATGAATAGAGGAGGTGAGCGCGCAGAGTTTTCCAACCATTGTTCAAGGGTAGCAGGCATAGAAGGGCAACGTACCGTCCTTCGGAAGACGCTTGGCGACACCCACCAACTTGATGGTACATCCCAGGAGTTTGGCATATTCAAAGTCTACCGGAGTAATCTGTGTGATACCTCGGCACGGTACGTCCTCAACTTTGACAGTGGTCCCAAAGGCCAGCTTTGCCAAGAGGCATATCTTGGCACGAACATCGTGACCTTCAACATCTGCTGTTGGATCAGCTTCAGCAAAGCCCAAGTCCTGAGCTTCCTTCAAAACTCCATTGTAATCCGCTCCCTCTTCCATTTTTCCCAACATGTAGTTGGTCGTTCCGTTTACAATGCCCATCAATTCGGTAATGAAGTCACCAGTGTAGCAAGAATGCAAGGTTTGGATGATAGGAATACCGCCACAGACGGCAGCTTCGTACGCAAGGACTGTCTTGTTTTCGACCGCCAATTGGTGTAATTCATCCAGATACTCGGCCAGCAGAGCCTTGTTTGCCGTCACGACTGCTTTCTTCGCCCGGAGAGCGCCCTCCACCACAGTTTTCGCCAAGCCGGTTCCTCCCATCACTTCCACGACCAAATCAATGGATTCGTCTTGAAGAATCGACTGCACATCCGTGACAACTTCTGTCACACTTGTATCAATTACAAAATCACGATTCTTGGAGGCATCGCGAACGCAGAGTTTGGTCACAACACAGGCACGGCTCATGGGTGGTTTAGTGTCCGTGCCGGACGAAGCGCCCAGACGGCCCATGAGAATTTCATAAGTACCACCACCAACCACACCACCACCAATCAAGCCGATGCGGAGAGGCGGAGCAACGCGAGCAGCAGCAACAACAGCGGACATTACGATTCTGGACCAAACTATGCAGTGGAAAGGGATGAAAGGAAGAAGTTAATGGACAACCCACTTAGCACGAATTTCATGTATGTTGACTTCTCAAGGATAAGATGAGTTAAAAAAATGTGTGTGTGTGGTGCACGACGATTATACAGTACCGGTACAAGTAGGCTACCGTTATAACTTCGGACAAGTAGACAAGAACTGGTACGAGGTCGTACTTGTAGTGAGCCTCTGATAGAATGTGACACTCAACCTTGACCACGCCTGATGACTGATGACCAGGGGTGATTTTTTTAGGCGGGCGCCTAAAAAATCAGCATGATCGCCTAAACTCGACTTCGACAAAGCGCCTAAATTAAACGAAAATATAGATATACATACTCTATATATATTTATATACAGTAGACAGTACGACTATAAACAGTAGCCGGTACCAGTAGGACGATACACTAGTTGTACAGTAGTACTGTCGTGATCCTTTGTCTTGATTTTAGTACTGGCACTGTGACACTGTACTGTAACCCTAACCCCTAACCCCAGCGCCTAAATTAGACTTCGACAAAGCGCCTAAATTTGCGAGTTTTAGGCGCTTGTAGGCGCGCCGGCCAGATCGCCTAAAAAAATCAGCCCTGCTGATGACTGATGATGGAAGCACTGTACGCTGTACCGGTAACAACTATCTATGTATGACGGATAGCTTTGTTGGTCTTCCACCTGGAAACTACACGTTGACCGATAACAACCCTCTTGGATGCTCGGATGTGAGCAACTATGATGAGACCCCGGATGGTGATGCGAATTACAGCAACACTGCGCCTGACAACAAGATTGTGATTACCGTCACTCCTAGTAGCTTTATGACTTATGACGACAACAACTTCGTTGATCGGCTTCCTGCGGGTTCGTCGACGTCTGCGCCAATTCTGCGTGACCCTCCTAGCTCGCCCCCTGATTTCTGTGAGATCGATCCAGATCCTAAGTGTACATAGTGTGCCCCTTCGCGTTCGTTGGATTACTGTGACGTTACGGAAGCATTTCCAACGTTGATTCAGAACCACAATGCAGCCAATAACAATCCCTCGGCTGTGTCGGCTCAAGGGTACTGGTTTCATAACCTCGAAGATAAGGTTACGGCATATCAATCTCTCTGTCGTGGAAGGGGTACAAGTACCTGGTATCTGCACCTTGAGTATTCTGCTGGCTCACGAGTGCCTCCGAGTTGAGCTCTTGCTTATTGAATGATGTGCCTTCTACTGCCGATGGTGTCGTCGTCAAAGCCACTTCCATTATAATCAAAGGGCCTACGTCCGTGTGCCCAATCCGGCTGGTAAAGGCACTATCAACTCGCTCGATAACTCTATCACCACTTATACGGAGGCCGCTGCTGAGCTCTCGTTGATGCAGGCTACGAAGATCATTGTAGAAGAGTTCATCGGTACAACCACGTCGTCAACGGCGAGGTCGATGAAGTTGATATTATTACAGGCCGCGGTGTTGATTGTCCTTGCAACGCTGTCGTTGACGAAAACTAGAATGGCCTTGATCAATTTGGTTGCTTCGAACCGAGTGGAGTTTGATCCGTTGAAACGAACGGATGTACTGCTGTTGACTTCATTCCTGGAAAGCGCCGTGCTGGCCCTGTGAAGAAGGATGTGTACATCTGTGGCGATGACAGCATATCTTCTGTCTTGGAGATGATATTGAACGTGCAGATTCTGGAGCTGCATTACCCATGATGAAAGCTTGTCCTCGTGGCATGGGTGTTGCTCCTCGTCCATACAGTTGTCGTCCTCCTCCCCATGCACCTCTCGATGAGCGTTGCTGCTGTTGTCGAGTGGCAGCGGAATCGTCCGCCACCACCCCGGCGGTCGAAGATGCCGCCGAGGTTGCGTTACCAGGAACAAAGAAGTCCTGAAATTTCGCTCAGCTACGGGTAGTTACTGCAGTTAACTGCAGCAATACATGGTAAATCGACGACTCCTTTAGTAGGTGATAGGTGATAGTGCTCTTGGCGGCTCCTACCGCTTTACTCCGATTACCACGTACTTGTAAATACGAGGCTATCATCAGGTATTCTCATCCACTCCTTATCCATCATCGTTTCGAAGCAAGTCAGAATTCAAACGGCCACCAACACTGCACGTCTCGATGTATGTGACAACTAATTTCGTACTCAGGGTGCTACAATTTTGACTTGTTACGAATATAGTACGTGGCACGGATACAAGTACGAGGTCGGTACCCCCTCTCGATGAGTCTACATCCTACAAGGCTATGAATACCTGTTGTATCGCTCTGGAGTACTGAGTGGCACTCCAACGACGATGTTTCTTATCATACATATATATTGTATTGGATGCATGCCACAAGATCCTGGTAAAATGTACTTTGCGACCATTGAAAGTACAGTAGAGATTCCTCATCTCCCATCTAGATTCCTCATGACGCCTCGAGATTCTTTCATACGGCCACCCGACATGTCGCAGCAATCCTCAATACTGGCGTGAGACGTTTATTACTACGTGTCATATCAAGGACAGGTGTAGTCGTAATTCACACGACCCGCACAGCAGACGAAGTCGATAATAGTTTGTTGACTTACGCAGTAGCATTAGACTGGACTCCGCAATTCATCTCACAAAACTTAAAACTACCTTGTAGTCTCGAGAAGGGTTAATTAAGACTTCCCATCACTCTACAACAATAGGTACGAGTAATCGAATTTTCATTTCACTCATCGTAGCTATTGGGATTTTGTGTTTTTTACTTCAAATCACTTCCTATTTCGACTAACGCGCCGCTTCTTCCTACTATACACTGTATGTCGTATGTCATTTCATACCTCGTGTACTTTTTTGGATTTGCTGGTACTGTCCCGTACTGTATCCTGTATTACCATGCCTGCCCCGTCCATCATACGTCCGTTTCATTTGGATTCTCAGCGGAACGTTATGAGTCCCTCCAAAGCAAACATTTCGACCATCTTCAAGTTGACGCTTGCTGCCCTCGTGGTGAGTGTTGCATCTGGCCAAGCTGTAACATGCGGACCCGCTGGGTTCAGGTTGGCTGGTGGTAACGCCCTGTATCCCTACGCCTTATCTTTGGGCCAGAGCTACTCCAATGCCTGCAACAAGAATTTTGTTAACAATGTTGGAGGATCGTATGTATACAATCCAGCGAGGGATGTTGTCATCGAGGCCGGTGGGGCCCTTGTCGGCATTAATCGTGTCTGTGATAGGGTGGGGGGTGCTGTTGACATTGGTGCCGTTTCTCGAGAATACCGTACCACCGAGGCAACAAGCGCTGATGGTTGGAATTGGAAGTGCGTCAATAATCCGAATCGCATAATGACTCGGGTTGATACAGCGATCGATGGTATTTCTGTCATTGTCAAGAAATCAGGTACTGCTGCCACTTGCATCGGCTTTCTTCGAGGTCTAAGTCAGGATCAGCTGCGTTGGATTTATTCCGACCGTACCATCGAGCAACTGACGCAGACAGGGTGGTCTAGAGCTTCTCTTTCTCAGGGAAAAGGAGGAACTGCCCCTATCTGGAGTAATCTTCATAAGTCTTGTGGGGAGAAGGAAATCAATCTTGCTGGGCGTGATTTGGTGGGTTCCGGGACCACTGATTATTTCAGGGACAAGATCTTCAAAGCACCTGGTGAGAACATCGATCTAACCGGTACTCGCGGTTATCAGAACTCTGTCAGTGATCTAGAAGTGATTGGTTGGGTCGCTGTTGATGACGCCATGATCGCCTTCACTACACTTGCCTACTATACTCAGAAACAGAGTCTTCTCACACTCGTGGCAGTCAAGAACCGAGTCGGTGATTTCGTGAAGCCATCGAAAGAGACCATCCGTTCGAACGAGTACAACCCGCTTACACGCCGACTCACCTTTGAAGTTTTGCAATCTTCACTTGCAAATACACGACCATTCATTGAATTCACTTTCTCCGCGACTGGTGACGGCTTGATCGCCGCAACTGGATATGATACAGTCCCAGCTGCAGACCAACTTCTAATGCTTTCCCGCATTGGATCGCCGACGCGAGGGGTATCCTTGAGCGGAATCTCATGTGAAACGAACGGCGTGATCAGGGTCGGTGGTAACTCAGCGCTCCGCCCTCATTTTAACGTGTGGGGGTTATTTTACACGGCGAAATGTCCGGGTGTTGACGTAACTCTCTTGAACGTACCTACCAATCCTAACGTCGTCTCACTCCAACGTGCGTGCGGCGTGGCAGCTGCCGGTACGAACTTGGAGATCGCAACCTCTAATGCGAAAACTACCTATGCTACGGTCGGGAACGATTACACCTACAAGTGCCCCACCACGACCAAGAAACTCATCGAGCTGACTATGGCCCCTGGTCTTTTTGCTTACGTAAACGATGCTGCAGCTGTCCTCCCCATCAGCCGTGGTCTCCTAAGATTTGCCCTCAGCACAACGGGGGACGAAGTTCTTACCAAGCTTGGTCTCACCAGTAATGCTCCAGCGGTCAACACCGCCATGCTTTCTCGCGTCCCTAAACCAGGTGGTTTCTGCTTCTCAGGTGATAGCTCTGTCGAAGTGTTGAACCGCGGTTATGTCGCCATGAAAGATCTCTCCATCGGTGACAAGGTCAAGGTTGCAGGAGGCAAGTTTTCTGAGGTTTATTCCTTCGGACACTACGAGCCTGATGCCGAGGCGCCATTCCTCTCCATTGATGCCGGGCTTGAGAAGCCTCTCCTCATCAGCAGCAAGCACATGGTGTTCGTCAACGACAAGGCCGTCGCTGCTTCTGCAGTTTCAGTTGGTGACAAGCTTTCACTCGTAAGCGGGTTTGCCACTGTGAAGAAGATCACGGAGGTGACGGCAGCCGGTGTGTTTGCTCCGTTCACGAAGGATGGTACTATCGTTGTCAACTCGATTGTTGCCTCGTCTTACGTCGACCTGAAGGAAAATCCGTTTGTCATCGGTGGCGTCATCACTCTCGACATGCACTCTATCGCGCACATGGCTCAGGCTCCGCATCGGGTTGTCTGCGCAGTGGCCCCTGCTTTCTGCGCTTCCGAGACCTACAACAATGGCGTTTCCGTTTGGGTCGATGCGCCGCTGGTCGCATCCGTTTGGCTTTTCAAGCAGCATCCTGCTGTTTTGACTGCTGCCTTCTTGCCGGTGCTCTCCTTCATCCTTCTTGCCGCTTCTGCGGAAGCTTTATTCACGAACCCTATCCTTCTCGTGATTGCGGTTGTAGCCACACTTCTCACGACCCGTAAGCACAAGAAGTCTGCCTAAATTTAGTGTTGAGTATTAATTGCCTCGAGCATTTCTTTTACTGTCGCTTTCATATGGTCCAGAGCGAGCGAGTATTTATGACATTAAGTGGACCGCAAAGGCATCTGACGTGCCTTAATTGAGTGTTAATGTTTGGTTCAAAGCATTCCTTACAATGCTCTACTGTTTTCTTGAATTTATGCCAAAGAAGCGGTCAGCTCCGGCATCTGACGTGGACTAATCCGGTAGATATGGAAGATTCCATTCTTTCGGCTGTGAAGTCATAGAAGATAAAGGCCGTGATGTGTGTGGATGCGGGAAAACGTACAGTCCACCAACTCCTTCCATGTTCTACACCACACCACCGGCAACAGCATAAGTAGTTTATCTGTAGCAACAATAACAGACAAGCACCATCTGCAGCACAAACAGAGGATTTCTTCTGCCTCTACGAAGTTGGATTTGGCGTGATCGTGAAAATTGCAGGTGTGAACTACGGTAGGAATCTGCAGTACCGGTATCCACTATCCGGTGTTCAGTGCTCGGAGTACATTACTGGAGTATCAGGCCGATACGATACTGCATGGGAGCCAGGCCGTGTAAAACTGGGGGATCCCCCAGAAACACCCGAATAAGCTTATTCCGGGGTTTTTTTTGGTTTTATCCTGGGTTTATTCTGGTGATGCCTACTACAGCGTGTCTCGAGGCTGATTTGAAGTGCCATACTGCAGGGATGTTACTGAAAACTATGTGCTAACCATTTAATCATTCATATTAGTTGCTATTCCAAGCAATTCAAAGTATTGTTTGCTGTGTAGGATACCCTCAAGCGAGAAATCAGTGAGACTCGAACGATAGTCGCCCTTCTCCCAGTTTATCAACGAGAAATCAGACTCGACGGTTGCAGTTCCAGGAAACACGGTTGCAAGACCACCAAAGAATTGCTTAAGTGGTGCAAACTGCTTGTCAAATGGAGCCCATGCCTCAGCAAATGAGCTCGAGTGTTTTTCACTTTCCACAATCGCCCTGATGCGAGCATCTTGCGCAAGTAGCAACTTCAGATCATTAAAAAGCTCCTCAAGGGTATCAATCTCAGCGCTCTGCCACGTATGAAGGAGGCGCTCACGTTGTTGCTGAATCAAGATAGAAAAATCACGATTGCTGACAGCAGCCAGTTGAGAAGGTGTTGCCGGTGGGAGCATGTAATCAGAGGAGTTATTTGAAGCATCTCGCTCCGCTTGAATTGAGTCAATACCACTGACGAGATCAACAAACATGTGAGCAACACTATTCAAGACTTGTGTATAGGTCAAGAGATTTGCACCGTCAGAAGAAGCTGACATTTCCTGAAGTCGCTCCATGGCAAAAGAACCACAATTCTCAACAAATTTATGAGCGTCGTCGAGTTTCATTGCAAATTTGCCTTTGTGAACATGCCACTCTCGTACTCTTGATGTCACATTCGGATCCTGAAGAGAATCATTTGGAGGGGACAAGGGAGTCATCAAACGATCGATGCCATCATTTGTCTGCAATCGTGCTATTTCGTCAAGCGACAATGGTCCCAAAACTGCGCCGCCAAGCTTGCACAAGTCCACAATGAGCCCTTCGAGAATTTGACGCTGTGCTGAGACCTGAAGCTGCTTCCCTTGAAGCGATACAATAGTGGCATCGACAACCTTCATAACACGGTTCAAACAGCACGTGACTATCCACCAAGCATCCGTCGGCGCCCAGTTGACAGTTTTTGTTGCTAGATGTGCAATGATATCCACTCGGTTGGCGACAAACCATTTGATGACTTTGCTCATTGACATCCAACGAGTGTTGACAAATCGTGGACACTTCGATCCCATTTCTGCAATCAGGTTGAACTGCCTTCGCAGGTGACCGGTCATAGATGTCACCGTGCCGACAAATGAGTCGTCGCACAAAGAGTTGTAAAGTCGCTGCAACACAAGGTCGAGCTGGTGCAATGCACACCAGACTCGATAGAATCCTGGCAATGCAGCATTCCCGAACCGAGAAGCTACTCCGCGGTACTGACCCGTCATGCTTGAGGCGCCATCAGTAGTGACTGAGATGATTCGGTTCCTCCAGTCAGGGGCCAGGTTATCAAGTGCGGTTGATGCGAGGTCGTACATGTGTTCGCCAGTGTGACGGTCTCGCATTGGGATTGCAAGCAAATGCAAGTTTGACAGCACACCACAACTTGAAACGACGCGAATCCTGACGTCGAGATACGACGTATCACTTTTGTTTCCTCCATCAAGCGCAATAGAGAAAGCCCAGGACTCCTTCAGAATCGCTGAGATAGTCTGCAAATTTGATGCACACACGATTCGAACAAAGCTGCTTACTTTTTGTGGGCACATCGATCCAAGGGCTGAAAGGCCGAGCGTTTCCTTCATATCTTGCATTACCCTAGATGCTTGACGGAAGGACAGCCCACTGGCAACCATTTTGATGCATGAGTAGAATTGCATTTTTGACGAAACCGTAGCAACGTAGTTTTCAACGCCAGTATCGCGGTCACCCTCTCCAGCACCACCTTCGACGTTTGTCTCGGAAGGTTGTTCTTGAAGCTTGAAGACCGACAGAAAACGCTCCTTGGTCAAGGAGTCATCATCATCAGGATCAAAGAGCATGTTACCAATAATTCCTTCTACGATAGACCTGTCGATCCATACATTAACAGTGGAGTCATTTGTAATAGCTGGTCTGAAGAAGTTTGACACTTCTGGTTTTCCGCCGGCACAAGTAACAAAGTATGATGCCTTTTCTCCCGGAGGAAGGGCAGCATACTCCTCAAATCGCTGTTGATGCTGTTCAACCATGTGGGTCTTCATGTGATCTGGTCGCCATGGCTTGCTGAACATCTTGATGTTGGATCTTGGAGCTCGAATTCGATCATGACGTCCTTCCTTGCCAAACGCTCGACAGAACTGGCATTCAACAGAGCACACATTGCCCGTAGCGGCATCTCGAGCAGTCACGCGAACCCCATAAGCCTTCAACCACCTCTCATGGAATTGACTTGGTTTGGCACACTTTCTTTTCTTCATTTGGTTGGATGTTCGTTGTGCTGATGATACGACGCTTGTAATACTTTTTGTAATACTCGAGTGAATGAAATCCAACAACGATTTCCCCTCCAAAATTGTTGATGTACATACTACTTCCTACGTAATGTACACGATTTTAAACTGGGTCTTTTTGGAGGCTTACTTTGGGGGAATTCCCCCAGCATAAGCGAAACCCCCCAGTTTTACACGGCCTGATGGGAGCCCGTCTATGTCCCCCAATCGAGCCGATCGAGCTTTTCTAAAAAAACGACTCCCTGAAATATATTGAAAATTAAATTACACGTCAACTCTACATACGAATCTCAGGATGCTCCTCTGCGAAGAGAAATACCCTACACCGTGCCAGTAGTCTGTAGAAGACAGTACTACCGTACAGTAGTGTAGGTGATGGCCGGCTCGATTAGGGGACATGCACGGGTTCCTGTTCCCCCTTCGAGTTCATACGAAAGTTTGTTGTCTCCAGTCTCCATCACAAATGGGATCTCATGTGGTGATGAACAATGTCGACATCGCATCCCTCCGTCTCAGAGGCTCGTTGGCGTATTCTCCGTTCTGCATTGATGGGAGAAGTGTGCCCCGATGATGCCAATCACGCCTCGATTCATCGTTTCGCAGGCTGGGACCTCTTGAGGAAAAGTGTGGCAGATCCACAACGTGATTTGTCCATGGTAGATTGCGATCGCTTTGACTTGTTGTACCATGAAATTCTGGCACGGCAGTGCTTTTGTGGCGATGAGGGCAGCATTCAAATTCAAATTCCGGCGTCGACGAGTTTTACTGAAATTAACAGTCTCAGAGAGCAATTGGGTCGACAAGGTATTCACGCCAAACATCCTGACGACCGATTTCTGATGGACGTGAAATGGTCATATTGTTCGTACGTTGCAATGGAATACTTGCTCTGCCAGTCTGCTCAGCTTTTTATAAGGGAACGAAAAGCAAAGCGAAAAGTATCGGTCCGAGAACTGCAGAGTCACGACCTCAACGATGGCGTCGACAACACGGGACAGATGCGTGTTTGGGATAGCGAGTGTACGTTGACGCATTGTCTACTGAACAAGGAGGCAGGCCTTTACAAGTCACTTCCTATTCTATCGAAGCTTTCTTCAACTCATACTGTGGTTGAACTTGGCGTTGGAATGGCTGGCATTGCTGGATTGGCCCTCGCCAAAGCGTTAAGTACAAATGTATTGCTTACCGACGGCCATCCTGATGCCGTGGATAACAACAAGGTCAACATTCAAATGAATAGTCTACTTGGAAATGTCCAGTGCGAGCGATTGCTGTGGTCGGTTGACGTCCAAATTCACCAAGAAGAAGCTGATTTAGTCCTGTGCTCCGATTGTACGCACTTTCAAGAGCACCACGCGTCATTGATGATCACGTTGGCGAACCTTCTTAAAATCGACGGCACTGCCGTACTCTGCCAACCACCTCGAGCCAAATCTTTAGGTCGTTTCTTGACTCTTTGCGATTCAATGGCTGGCCTGTGGGACATTGAGCGGGTGTCAGAGCCTGGCTTGGAAAGGTTGCACCAGACGTCATTGCTCAATCCCTCGTACGACCCGAATCTACACTTCCCTTGTCTAGTTGTGCTAAGAAAGCTACGACCACTCGAAACCGATGATCGCAATCGCGCGCGAAGGGTGCAATGTATCAGATCCCCGTCACCAAAAACGAATTAATGTGGTCGAGATGGATCAAGAAGAATGAATTTGTCGCTGCTGCCGCCATGCACTCTATTCGTGGATCGTTGCCCTGTTGCAATTGTCAATCGTTGATGCATACATACAAAAGGAAAATATAAAAGCATGTATCAGGCCCTCTTTGATGAACCATAAATCACTCATATGTCAAAGATCTTGTTGTACGAGTACTACTTCCCAGACTCACCTAGGAGAGATACGGGTGGTCGACCACGGAGATGAAAAACGTAAATTGGTCAGCCCATGGCGCGAGCCTTCGGCAGAAAATTAAGCTGAAGACTCACTATACGAAACTGGTCCATGGAATCCTCCCGACATGTAAAAACATACATCGAGGTGATCTACTCAGAAATAAGTGCCCCTTATGCCAAACAGCCGTGGAGGACTGGAGCCACATATTGAAATGTCCACACGAAAGCCGCGCCACTTGGCGAGCTCAGGCGGTAAAGGCTGTGGCTGAGAAATGCGACTTCCTCCGCACGAGGCCACTCCTTAAAAGGGTGCTGCGCGACGCATTGACGGGATGGCTTAAACACGATACCGATGACTACATCCTGGACTTCCGAACCTATCCGTCCGACGTCCACCGTTTGATCAAACAACAGAACGACTTGGGGTGGCAGCAACTGTTCCTAGGGCGCTTTAGCAACGAATGGAGTGACCTACAAGACACTTTCTACGCACAGAAAGCAGACGAGAACGAACATACCAAAAAGAAGACAAAGAAACAAACGGGACACAGGTGGCAAGTTGCAATGATCGGACTGCTGTGGGATCAATGGTGGGTTGTATGGGAAAGCCGGAATAAAGATTTACATGGGGCTGATGAACGCTCCCGAGCGCAGGCAGAGACACGAGAATTACAGAGGAAGCTGAGGGAACTGTATGACCTTAAGGCGCAGTTGAGCACCGCAGTGCAAGACCTGATGTATGAAGAGGTAACGGAGCATTATGATCGCCCAAATTGGGTTAATAAAAACTGGATTGCTGTACATGAACCAGTGATCAAAGCGGATTTGAAACGCGTGACAACGAGGATCCGAGCCGGCACAAGATCTATTCGGCAGTTTTTGATATCACTGGTCTCATAAGTAATGGATGCATGAAAGTGCATGGAAGCGGGGGCTTGTCTGAAGTGAAAGGCAAGGTTCCGCCGTGTGGGTCGAGTGTTCCTGGTATGAACACCGCGGCAGTACGTTAATCTAGAGTAGAGAGTTCAGTTCGTTTTTTACTTCCCAGACTCACCTATGATACTGTATGTCATGTTAAGTGTGCTAAGTCCATGACATGCTCCAGATGTGCAGCATACGAGTACATGCACTTCAATCTTGTACAGTATGTTCCGGACTTGTACTCTTGTATCGAGGAAGTACCATGTAGTGTACTACTATACTGGTAGCTGAAACTTGAAAAAAAAGTGATTCTTGGATCTCCTCGTAAAACTTCATGCAGGACGTGAAACGCATGTTCTGAATTCTGAACAACTACTCCAGTACTCGAGTATTTCGCAAAAACAAGCTTTCGCCACAACGATCACAAGAAAACGACCATAGGCGATTGCATCAAGAACTTCACTTGGCACTACGCAGCCATGACAAAATACTGCAACCTCTGGATTGTCGTCCTAACAATTTTATGCCTAGTTTTCTTCTTGGCCAGCATAATAACGTCAGTCGTGTCAATCAACCAAGATTACAATACGGCTCCAACGCAAGGATGGGTCTTGGTCGGAGGGGTAACTTCCACCTCAGCGACATTTCGCGTTCGGTCCCAAGGAGAGGTTTCCGGAGTAACGTTGGTCGTCTCGGAAAGTGAATCCTTGTCGAAACCAATATTGGAGCAAATTCTGGGCAAGGGCGTCGACGACGAACTGGTTTACTCTGTCAACGTCACGTCACTGCAACCACAGACAACATACTACTATGCTACCTTACGAAGCGAAAGTCCCACGACTATACTTCGCCGAGGCAATTTTCGAACTCCTGCTACCGAGGGACAGCCATTCAACTTCAAGATCGCAGTGGCAGGTTGTTCCTGGACAGGGTCCAAGAGTGACGTTTATCGATACATGGCTGCGCAGGATCCACTACTCATGCTTCATCTGGGCGATTTTCATTATGAAGACATTAGTGCGAACGATCTGGAGTTACGAATCAACGCCGTCGACCTGGTCTTGGGAAGTGACTCGCAGCAAGAACTGTACAGCAAAGTGCCGATTGCGTACACCTGGGATGACCATGATTGGATGGGCAACGATTCAGGAGAGCGCGAAAAAGAACCAGGAGCCAGAGAGACAGCGCTCAAATCATATCAGATTGCTTTTCCTCATCATGCGCTTGCATTAGAAGGTGATGCGGTACCGCTGTATCAAGCCTTCACCATTGGGACCGTACGATTCATAATCTCCGACCTACGAAGCGAGGCAAACGAGACCAACATGTATAGCACGGAGCAGCGGGATTGGTTGTTCAATGAGCTCTCACAAGCCGATCAATACGACTTTGTTATCTGGGCCTCATCTAAACCTTGGATTGGAGAAGTTGATTTGGGCGATGACAACTGGACCGGTCAGCCCAATGACCGGAAAGAATTGTCTGAGTTCATCTCGACAACATTGGGAAAAGCCCAGAACCTACTTGCTGTCTCTAGCGATGCGCACATGCTTGCCTTTGACGATGGCAGTAACACTTACTACGGCGATGACGACGGGGCATTATCGTTTCCAATCCTCCAGTCCGGGCCGATGGATCGGCTTGGCAGCGTCAAAGGTGGACCGTACTCTGACGGTTGTTACACAGTTGTCCGAGAACGAAACCACCAATACAGCACCATATCATTCGAAATGAACGGGACTGAGCCATGTTTGGAGATTACAACGTACGACAACCAAAACGTGGTAATGCAGAAGACGCTCTGTGGTAAGATCTTCAAGGAAGCAGCACCAGGAACTGGTACCTGTTCCGCGCCCACGTTTCGGCCTGCATCTACTGCCATGCTTGCCGTTTCGGTGGTGCTCTGGGCGGTCGTGATGGCAGGTGCTTGTTATGTTCTTGGCATATGGCAAGGGTTACTGGTGTCTTCCATCGCGGCCTTCTTCTTGGTCGCTACGCTCATGAGCGCTCTGGTGCCTGTTTCTAAAGGGATATCTCAATGGAATGTAAACGTTGTGCTAATTATTGCTGTGGTTCAAATGTCAACCGTTACCATGTATTGCGGGTATTGGTTCTATACCGTGTGGAAAAAGCAGTCCGAGGATGATGCAATTGACGAGGATGGCATTAGTGTGGATGTTGAAGAAGAATGCGTCGTTGACAAATGATAAGGAAAAGGATTAGTAACGAATCGGTACAATGATGGATCTCGATTCGTTATTACACAAGTGTGCCGAGTGCCGACACGATTTTCCAAGGGGCGTACCGGAACTCATAGCTCATAGGTGCGACGGTAACTGAAAGTCCCATTTTTGTTCTGAGCGTGGATTTTGAAGAGTAGGGTCGGGCATGGGCATCTGCTCTATGTCATATACTGTACGCACGTTCTACCGGTAGGCGACATACAGTAACACCAACCAAAACCTACGATACTCCAGTGATACGGTACTGGAGTACTGATGCCCAACAGTATTCGAACTCATCTCTTGCGCGCCATTTGAGCGTTTTGAGCCATCATGATTCGTGATCGGTGATCGGTGATCGGCAATGTGACGGTCGGTGTCAGGCGCCTTTAGAACGGTTGATCTCGTACATACAGCGCGTACCTGTACACGTTAATACCACTCCTACTAGCACTTCCTACCGGTACTACAAGGCGCTTGCAAACCTTTCCCTTCAAAATGAAACGCAGCCCGTCCAATAGCAATTGTTCTGAACATGACCACCACATCGTCGACAACAGGTCCTTCCTTTGCCGACATCAAGAGACACGCGTGCAGCGAGTTTTTGGCTGGTGATGAACCGATCACCATCGTTCCGTCCTTCTCACATCCCAAACCTCTCGAGCTCATCTCCATGTCCACCATCGGCCCTTTCACTGCAGGAGTCCAAGTCCAGGTACCCCTCTGGCTGGCCACTCTCTTGCAGCAAAATCTCTGTGTCGCGTGCAGGCACCAATCTGGATGGAAGTTGACACGCTACGCAAGATTCTCAAATTCGAACACGATTCGGACAGTTTCTCTCCTGATTTGCCGTTTCGGTATCAAGAAATTTCCAAAGCACTCTTGGCCGTGGCTGGTTTGGAAGACCAAGAGGCGATTCGCATCCTTTGTGAGGACATTGCGACGGTGCGCATGGACAAGATTCGTCGAAACTTACACACGCTGTCCCAACAATCCTTGGGAACCCTGGAGCCTCTGCCTGTCATTGATGTGACTGGCATTGGATCGCTAGAATTGGCCGCCATTGAACCCTTTTGTGCCACTGCATTTCAACATCATTTGTTACTATCGACGTCGATGAAGCGAGACAAGGTAGAAAGTACAATGGAGGGTGCTGACGAAGTGTCTGCTGGTCAGGACGTTGGCGCCAATCAGGGGAATGCTCCAAAGGCCACCAGTCGATTGAGACGATTTCGCTAAAATTATTGAAAAAGTGGCGCACCGAACTGGGACCGGCAACATGCGTACGCATGATCGTAAGTCGTGCCACAGCATAGCATTTGCTACGCCAATTGCCAATCTATGGAGTGTTATGCATCTGATTCTTGTCAGCAAAAATTGTTAGGATCGACTACGTGTGGTCGCGGTTGGTTGGGGGCAATCCTTCTGAATTGGTGTTTGTACCCATTTACGCATTTAAGAGTGGTCTCACGGTCTCACCAATAGAGTCCAGACTATGCATCCAGCCGAGCACTCGATGCCGATAGCATTGTGCAACCAAAGGTCTTCTGACGACCCGGATTTTCTGGATTGTCACTGATACCGTAGACTAATAACTGTAACCGAATTGGATGGAGGGAACGGTTTTTGAAACATTCTTTGTATCATCATGGTGTGTTTCATTCGCGTTAACTACGGTAGGAAGACACGACAGGAAACCGAGAATAGGAACTTTCCTGAGTCGAATGGCATGGGATCCGTGAATGAGTCACAATTATATCCACAAAAATCCTGCTAAAAATTGGGTGAAGACTTGGCAGGCTTATGTGCATGGCTTTCGATTCTCTTCCACATGAATTGTTCGTATGAACAAGCAGGTCACACATACTAGCATTGTGTTTGAACAGTGAATATCAAATCTGAGATCAGCAGGTCGAACGACATTTTC
>JAKSYS010000470.1:0-50131 GCA_022925895.1 Fragilaria crotonensis
AAAGCATGTCTTGATTCAGTTATGAATTATCTAAAACATAGAAAAGTGAGCATTACCTTGTTCGAGTCATCCTTCAATCCCGAGTCGTACTGTGCAGATGTAGTACCGTATAATGGTACTTGATACATGATTCATAGCATCCTGAATGATACAGTACTTGTACCGGTAGGGTAGCTTGCAATATCAACAGTCCCCGCGACTCTGAATTAAGTTCCTGAATCAGAGGCGAATCACACTTCCTGAACCGATATAATTATCTCGACAGAGGCCCCGGCTACGTCGTTAACATATATAACCCTGCGACGGTCACCTACTGTTTTCGATGGACAGTTACCATTATATCGCGACTACCCAATTCGTGTCCCCGGGTGTTGGTCGTCGATTACCAGAGTATGTTATGCAACAACTCCTTCATCTTCGGTCCTGGCATTAACTTTGTCAAGATATCTGCCAAGTTCGTCTGTGTGTTTTCTTTTGCCACCCTGATGGTCCCGGCAGCAATCGCTTCGCGTACGCGGTGAAAGTTAATTGCAGCGTGCTTCTTCTTGAGTGTCGATTCAGGTCGGGAATTAGTCACAACTGCCGAATTATCACAAAACACGGAGCATTCCTCGGTTAGCGGAACACCCATCATCCGCAGTTTGTAACGTAGTCCCTCTATCATCTCAATCGATAGTCGCATTGCAAGTAACTCTGAACCATACGTAGACGCCTCGACCGTATTCTGCCTCTTGGAAAACCAAAGTATCGGCGCTCGATTAACGAATATTAAGATCCCTGAATGTGACCTCCTTGTCTCTCTACACCCTGCGTGGTCAGCATCCACGAAACATGACATTGTGACATCCTTTCCACGTGGCGTCGGCATGTTTTCGGGTATTGCTTCGGCTGCGTCGGGTAGAACTCGGACCAGTCACATTTGACGAATCGCTCACCTCGGAATGTCGGGATCGTATCGTCGAACACCATTGTCGATCTCGGATGATGCTTTAAGTATGCAAAAATATGGAAGACTTGTTCTAAATGTCCTTGTCGTGCCGATACCAAGTACCGCGACATTAACGACACCGGCATCAAAACATCAATCCTCCCAATTTCGCAAATCCATCTGAGGACGCCAATCAAACCTTGATAGTAGTTCAATTGTTTGCTCCCCAACTCCGCTGAAAGGTCTAACTCAGGCCGGTATCCACTTGCCAGCGGAGTCTTTGCATTTGGCAACAGTCTGAGATCGGCATCTTCAAGTTCCTTTTCCAGGTCGGCGATCGCCTTCTTCACGTATGAAGTTGACTCGAACGCCCACCGCACCTTATCGGGCTCGTCAGAATCTGGGATACGGAATTTCTTTATGTCAACGCCCAAATAAGTATCTGGTTCTTTAATGCTCCCGGCTTCAAGGTAAAACGCTGTCCCAGGGCATCCATAAAGCCCTCCGGATCTATTCCTTGAAAAATCAAGTCGTCCACGTACGATATGACGTACTCGTAGACTTTGTCCCCGTTCGGTTTGACCGCCGCTTTCATCCACAGATCAGGGTCAGCTTTCGACGACGCGAAGCCCAGTTCCCTTAAATTCTTAGCCAAGTAGTCGCGAAACGATCTTCCGCTCGATCTTAAGCCATAGAGCTTTCGCGATTATAGCTCTTTACCATTGTACTCAGGTCCTAATTGATCAGTAAACTTAGTCCACACCTTTTCCTTATTCGGTGCCGCCAGGTAAGCATTTTGAATATCACACGACAAGAGGTCTAAATCGTTGAGAGCGGCCAAGAGGAAGAAGAGTCTCACCGTATCTCTGCTCGACAGACGCAAACGTTTGTTCCTTCGTTGCCTCGGTCATATTGCCTCGCGCTACCAATCTGGCCTTTCTAGTAAGGTCCATTTTGATGTCGAAGACAAAATATGTATCAACGAACTCGTACCCAGGTGGAACTTTTGTGTCGTCGTCTTCGATAAACTCGAATGCAGGAAAACGTTCCGAATCTCTTTTTCGATCGCCTTCGTCCAGAAATCCGTTCCCGTTCTCTTGTCGATCGCTAACGCATGGGCGACACTTTTCGGGTTCTAATCCGTATTTGTGTGAAACCGACCAATATTTCGACTTGACCTTTTTAGAATCCTTTCTCGTTTCTTGAGTACAAATGGAACCCACCATCGGAACGCTGGTTCGTTTGACAGGTTGTTTGTAACGGCGTAGTCGGCAACTTGAACTGGGTAAGAGTCCTTTAAATCTGCCAGCGGTACCCAAGTACTGGAACCGTCTTTCCATTCGACTAATAGGCGCCAGCCCTTTGTCGTTCTCTTTGGTTTCGGTCCAGTCTTGGTAGAGTAGTACGCCTCGTCCTCTCGTAGCGCACTATGACTCTTTTCGTGGTCAACGATCTCCTGCATCACTTGCAAGCGTCGACCATCGTCATCTATTTGCAGTATAAACACTCAGCAATTAGATTCGCAGTGTATGTCTCCTCCGTCCCGTCCTCGAAACACACAAGGTATTCGCGGAATCCAATAAAGGATTTGGGTTTGACGATCCAATTGGCTTTCCGTCATGATCTCTTTTTCGGCTTTTCACGGTGCCGCGAAGGATATCTCCGCCGCGGTCGGTTACTATCTCAGCAGTTAAGTACTGATCAAAAGCCTCCGGGGTATAATCATCAGCGTCGGAGCGTCGGATTCTCCTCCGTCCTCCGTTGCGTCATTCAAGTCCCGAAGATGTCAACCAGGAAACTGATTTTCACCAAGCTCTTCCGCCACCTCCTCGTTTGTCCGCTTATCCCTATCTTCTCTTCTATCGATTCCAACAATTCCGCGATCTCCTCCCTTCGATCTGCGTTCATCAGGTGTTAGAGCCCAGAACGTGCTCCTCACGATGGCTTTGCCGACTTCGGTAACAGGAACGCTGCGTCCCCGCCACCATAATCTTCTGCTGGCCCTAACCAGCATGCCAACTTCCGCTCGTTGTCATTGTCGAGGTAAGAAATAACTTCGTACCAACCATGCATAACGTAAAGCGAAATATCTGGTGTCCACCCATGGACATGTTCGAAGGCAGAGCGTCCTTGTAGATCCGGATGCGTCCCCGCAACAAGGATCTGATCCTTGCGCAAGGTTGACGAGATAATTCCAGAGTCTTCTTGGTGATCGCGTCTTGTCTTGGAATCTTCGGATCATCCTCTTCAACTCTCTGATGTCTAATTCAGCCTTGTTCTGAAACGGTGAATAGGGTTCCGTGTATTTCGGATCAATGGAATACTTTCGGATCCTCTTCTTCCACTCGCCCCATCCTTCCATTGTGGCGTCGTTATCGCACAACAATACTTCTGGAATTCCCACTTTCTTGACAAAATCATCTAGCGCATAGATTGACTCGTTCTTACGCTCCATCGGGTAAGCCTTCGTGTACCCCCGGCCATTCCCAATAATGTGAGCATATCGTTGCGAATCGATTGATTTGATCTTCGGTTCCATTATATCGGCGTAAAACATTCCCCTCAACCTTGGATAGCGCAGATGTGCCATCTGAGTTTTAAAACGTCGCATCGCTGGATTCGGTATCGACCTGACTCCTTGTTGGGTTGTCACCCTCAAGGAGTTCTTCGCAGGCTCTAATCCAACCATCCAGCGTCGTGCCACGTTTTCAGGGGTTACATCGGAAGTTACATCTCCAGTTCGTATCGCCGCAATGCCAGTCTCCTCCGAGTTCGCATCCGCTGTCGTCATAAGTGCTGCGACCCTTCGCAGTATCGGGTCGGTCTGGTTCAGCAGATTTATTTCGTTTGCGATTTGCATTTCGAAGGGGAACTGGCTCGCTGCAAGAACCTGCATGCAACTCTTGATCTTCTGTTTCGTTGCCTTGGAGTGTAGGACCTTCAAGCGCCTTGCTCGCAAGTTCATAATCTCCTCTTCATCGTCGGAATTCAAGGCATCCTCCTCCGCGAGCGAGAGCGCGAAGGTGTGGGGAATCCACTCGACGTCTGAAGTGAGTTCGACATGCAGGGCAGTATTATCAAGATCATCTTGGGTTGGGGGTCGCGAGTCAAAGCCTGCGACAACTCCGTCGAGAGTAAAAGGGATGCGTAGGGGTTCGGATGGAACGAGGATGCCAAATATCGAGTCAGGGGCATGGTGCCTGTGCCGTTCGTCGACGTGAACATCGTTGTCCCGGAGCTGGTTAGGGGAAAGTAATGAAAATGGCAAGGAGTCGCCGAAGTAAAGGGCTTCGTTAATGATTATCACATACGTGGCCCCGGAAGTCGGACAATCGTAGGCCGTTGCAACCGTTGCGATAGGGATCTGCTTCGAAGGGTAATCAGGCGAGTAAGCTTCGACCTCAGCTGATCGCCCAGTATATTCGAGGACCACGCAATTACTCCCCGCCACGCATGTGTCGGCGTGAGAGTCCATCTCGCACCGACCCGAACGATGACGCTCTCCGTGTATTGCATTGTAATCCACCGAATAAACTTCCCTCGAAACCATCGCAACGGTTCTGCACTGTCATGCCTTATCCAGCTTCTGCTTCTTCTTGTGAGCGCCGCGACCGAATTCTTTTCCGGCCGCTTCATCTGCGCTCGACTCATGCTCATCATCGCCATCGTTGTCGTTTCCCTTCGCCAGTTTCTTCATTTCATTCTTCAACTCCTCCTTGATCTGTTTCTTCAAAGCAGCCACGGATCTCTTGCCTTTCTTGTCTCCCCACTCCTTAAGCTGGTCTCTCTGCTCCTGGCTCAGAAGTCGGAAGATCTTTGGTGGGTAATATTTATTCTCTAACTTGAAACCCTTTGGCAACTTCCCTGCCTTCGCCGTCTTATCCGTCTTCTCACCGCTCTTCACGCCCGAAATGTTCCTTTCCTTACTTCTCTCGAGGGTTGCCCTGTTTTCCACGGTCGTCGACAGGTATTGTTGACATGCCTGGAAATTGTTCAGCAGCTTGGGATCGCCAAGCACCACTGAGACGGCAGATTCCAATTTCGGATCCGTAATTCCCTTGAGAAAATCAGCAACTTTCTTGGATTCGGGGACGGCTTCGGTTGGATCGCAATCAAGGATTTCATTGTGAGCAGTCTGGTGGACATTGATAAAATCTTGGAATTTGTACTGGCGACGCGATCGACGCATAAGCCTTGTTCTTACGTGTGATCTTGGACGCCGTGCCTTCACACTTCGTCTTCAATGCCAAGTACGCTTTCCTTCCGTCCTGGGACCTCTCAAATTTCTTGATGTAGGACCACCCTTCTCCATTTACAACAAAGGTCTTCAATTCCCGATAGAATCGAGGATTATCCAATTCGTAATGTCGTCCCTCGAGTACCGTCGCTTCAATAAGGTACTCCATTGGACTTCCGAAGTCCGCCGGATCAAGAACATTCTCTGGCGCTTCCCTTTCGTCCCTGGTGAGGTAAACGAGTGGGATCTTTGCGGCACTAAGGATTTGACGAAGGTAGTTCTGGAAGGACTCATTCCACAATGCCCAGTTAACCAACTTTTTGAGGCTGTCTGGCTTGGACGCATCTTCGTCTTTCGCCGCTTCCTTCTGTTCCTGGTATTCCTGGCACTTGGCCGTGAACTCAGGAACTTTGTCAGCTGTGAAACTCTCGGGATTTGCCTCGAACCCGGTCCGCTTGCGCTCATCCGCCCAGAAACGGAAGCCTTTCAAGTTCTTCACAGCAATGAATGGCATCGTAACGTTGCCAGCTCCTCGCGGTGCAGATCGAGCAATGCTTCTGGCGATCGAGTCGAGGTCCGACTCTGTTGCAAGCATCAAGTCGTTCGGGGTTGAAAAACCCTGAGCAATCAGCCACGTAACGGTCGGGGCATTAAAGCCGCATCGTTGGAGGGCAGCGTTCATGGTCGAGATATCGGTTCGTGGTGGTCTTGTATGAAGCTCCTAAAGAATCAAGCAAGAGTATACGAGGGTGAAAAAACCGGGATTACCGAATCCACAAGAGTGGCAGCATTTATGCCAACCGCATAATGACTTGCCGAAATAATATTTAGGAGATTTGTTACGAATCGGTCTTTGGTAGACTGACTCATTCCGTGCCACGGTCATTTACTTATCCGTACGACACGTCCATCTTAGTATTGCGGTCATTCAGGCGTGAAAAACACTCCCAACGCAATTTCTCATCAAGTCCCGACATAATCTGCTCAACATCATTTCATCACATGTGGCCATTCTTAACCATGATGAAATGATCAACCGGTGATCTCCATTCAACCGATCAGATGGCGCCATTCATATCATTGAGCCGTTGGGTCTGATAAACTGTTAATCCTACAAGTATACCATCCTTGTAGAAAAGCATGTCTTGAATCAGTTATGAATTATCTAAAACATAGAAAAGTGAGCATTACCTTGTTCGGAGTCATCCCTCAATCCCGAGTCGTACTGTGCAGACGTAGTACCGTATAATGGTACTTGATACATGATTCATAGCATCCTGAATGATACAGTACTTGTACCGGTAGGGTAGCTTGCAATATCAACACATAAACGTGAATTCGCCGATCCAGCAAGCTGGAGTGGGAAACGTTGCACACATCGAACCACTATCGTGAATTGACTGTGCCATCCCCACCACCCCCCAAAGCCAATAGCTTAGCTTCTAACTGTTTAATTTTCAATGGCTCCCATGGTCAGCTTTGCAGGAGAAACTGCTTCTACTAACAAGTGGACAGAATTTTATGCCCGAAACCAGAACGACGGAGGACCTTTTCAGGTACTTTTCGAGACAAACATGGAGACGATGGCCTGGAAGACAGAAGGGCATCTCAACAGCGTTGCTAAGCTTACGGAAACAATCACCGGGAGCGATTACGGAAACATGCTACTAGTCCCAGGAGATAAAGGGACAATGCAACTCATCCACCACGGATTTGCCTGCAATACCGAAACAGGATTCTCACTCGCGTTCGCGCACGGAAACCTCGATGACACCACGACATTCAAGACCGTAGACCGAGACGAGTTAGTCTCCCCCGCCTTGGTGAGAACGAAGGCGGAGACGTGGAAGGACCCGGTAGAGGACCGCTGTTCCCTCCCTGGACAGCATGATGGCGGCCGAGTCACCAGATGAGTTCGCCGAGCTCGTAGCCGAAGGCAACCAAATCCTAGAGAGACGACCCAATCACTGCCTCATCACCACTAGCACCTTCGAGGAAGTCGAGGGAGCCAAGCTGGTCTCCGCCAAGGACCTCGCATTTGCCATCATCGAAGCATTCCAGATCGCGGCGGCCGACGACGACGTGATAAGCACGGAGAGAGAAGCGGAGGCCGCGGGGCTGGAAGACATAGTACTAGCCCTCTTATGGGCATCGGAACAGGGAATGCTCAGGGAAATCCGCCTCGTCGACGTCCCCGAGAGTACTATGATGAGTCAGGGGGAAGCTCACGGGGGTCGTAGCCCGCCCCACAACAGGAGGGACAGTCGCGGGAAACGCGGACGCCCAGGGAGAGGGGAACGCGAGCATGGAAATGATGGCGGCCTCCTCACAAAGCATGGTCGCCCTCCTCAGTCGTTTTCAGGAAGGAGCCGACTCGGACCGCCAGAAGAAGGAAACCGAGAAGTCGATCCTCAAGACCATGGGACCAACTCAGCGCGGACTGTTCACGTCTCTCTGCACCGCGCGGATGAGCGTCGAGCCCACGATGACGGAGTTCATGATGAACCTGACGACGAGCAAAACACCTCAGAAGGCCATCAACCTCATACAGTCCGAGACACGGGATTGGGAAGGAACCTTCTCCGTCGGCGGCTTCCACAAGATGCTGTCAAATGGTTTCCTCTCCCAGGACCCCAACAGAGCAAACCCGGGCGGGTTCACCATATTCATGTTCCACCCGGAGACAGTCGACCTTGGATCAAAGGGAAGTGGGGAAACGAACTCCTGCGAGAGTACCTGGGGATGGACGTGGACGAAGCGACCCTAGAGTTCTACATGAAACAGGGTTTTTACACCCCGAACACGCCCCACGACCTGCGAGTGCAGCTCCAGACCGCGCTCGACATGCTGGAACTCTTGACCTGCGACGGAACAATTGCGGGCAAGGGCCTAGCCTACGTGTTGGACGCGCGTCGATGGGGACAACTGACCACCGTCCTCAATGACCGATTCAAGTCGGAGACGGACTTTGGCGCGAAGTTCTGCTACGCCCTCGATCGACACCTCCAAACCTTCTTCAACAAGGTCACCAGGTGGGAGGACATTGCAACGGAAGGACAATCCCGGTACCTCACCAACAAAGCAGAGGAGTTGATCGAACGACTAGAAGACGGCCAGGGATTGAACGTCGTATTACCGGTTGCGTTGAGCGCGACTTCCACGACCGCGGACAAAACCAAGCGCGTGGGGACGGTCGCGACCGGAGACAAAGCCGCAAAGAAGAAAAAGCCGACCGCCATCGCATCGCCCTCGGTGGTGAGGGACGCTGTCGCCCACTCCAACACCGCACCCGTCGCCGCCTGGCAGCTACCCGAAGGGATCGACTACCTGGACCTCTTCGGAACCAAGATGCCCGGCCTAAAAGGGTGGCCTGTGCTATTGGACACACGCATCTCCGAGCGGCTCAACAAGACGCAGAAAGCCCCCATCACCTCCATTGACATGCCCGATAGCGCTCGCGAAACCGCGACCGCACGATTCAAGGTCGTCTACAACGCCTGAAGGCGTCGGCCATCGGTGCCACCAGCACCCGACCCCGATGGCCCACCACGCCTATTTTCCACCCACCCACCCCGCTCGTCCTCAGACGTTCATTCAATGGCTCGACGGACACACGGGGCGGAACCAGGGCGGGATCCGGACCTCAGTAAGAAGGCCGGCACACAACCAGCAGCAGTCCACAGTATGGGGACTGGTGGGGGGAACAGATCAGCCAGTAAGGCGGCACCAGGGCATGGCGCGACCAGTATGGCGCGAAGCCTGACCAAGGACCAGTATGGCCCAAACGAGAACACCGCCACACCGGCAGGATCGACAACAAGCGAGGCGTGCAGCCTGACAGCCGGGGACCAGTACGGCCCCCAGCATGGCGCGACACCGCCGGTCGCCAGGGCCGATATGGCCCACAAGGGGTCGGGAATTCACTCGACGAAAGGCGGAAACCAGTACCGAAAAGGGCGAAACCCGGCCTCGGAAACGACGTTCATGGCGAACGCCGCGTCGGCCCGGCGGTCGAGGCTGCGGTACGAAGGGACTCTACAAGCAGCCCGGAGTGCCGAGGTCGCGGTTACCACAGGCGCCGTAAAGAAGGAGACGAGCCAGCCTAAACCAGGACTAGCAAAGCTCCCAACGTATCAGACCCCCGAGTCGACTGACAAAGGGGAAGGCCCAAATCCAAGTGGCCACCTCACGACGAGCGCCGCCGAACGCGTTAGGAGCGTCCTCAGCCCCGCAGCGCGCCTCAAACAAAGGCAGACCAACAACTGCCGAGAGCCCATGGTTGTCACAAAAGGGGAGGAGCGAAACGCCAAACGCCTCAGGGAATCGGACGTGAATGATCGGGAAACCTTAGGTGAGTACCCGAGAATAGTGAGTTCGTACGGAGACGAAGTCCACCTGCCGAGCGACGCCGCGCTTTTCTTCCGGGAGCCACCGTGCGGCGTGCGATGAGTTCAGGCCGCCAGCCTGGTTTCTGGAGGCAATCAAGGCGATCTGTGCAGCACCCTCGGAGGTGCCCACAAAGTCCCAATTCGGTTCGAGGTCTCAGAGGCTGCGTCAGCGCACAACGCGGAGTTACTGAGTCTTTCGACTTCGATCTGGGCCGCCTAATCCAGGCGTTCGACTCGTCGACCATCGGCTTCGGGTCGGAGTTCCGCAAGGTCAGCGAACTCCGCCCACTCATTGGACGACACCCCCACTTCCCCCGACTCGAGACACTACTCACGGAAGGAATGCAGTACGTGTTCGACAGGGAGCTGAGCTCCCAGGAGAGGGGAGACGAAGTGACGGCCATGCTGGCCAGGGGGAATCACAAGTTGGCCCAACAGGAGCAGGACCGTGTGGGAGAGCTGCTGGCCAAGGACGTCACCCACGGGTTCACGATACCGATACCGATTGCCGCGGTTCAGTCGATCCCTGGAGCCATGGTACAGCCACTTGGGCTGGTCCAGCAGTGGACGGTCGACCAAGACGGCGCGAGGAAGGCCAAGTTCAGACTTACCCAAGACCTGAGTTTCTCAACAGGGCGCGGGTCGGAGCCAACCTCCATCAATTCCCGTATCGACATGTCGGCCTACGTCAACATGGTGTACGGATGGTGTCTACCTCGCATTGTCCACTTCATCGTCGCCTTGCGTTCGCAGAACCCGGCACTGCTTATACTCATAAGCAAGTACGATTACAGCGACGCGTACCGACGCATTGCGCACAGCTCAACCGCCGCCGCGCAGACCATCGCAATCAATGGAAGCACCGCCTTCCTCTCGCTGAGGCTTACCTTTGGTGGTTCCCCCAACCCACCAACGTGGTGTATGTTCTCGGAGCTGGTCACCGACTTGGCGAACGAAATCGCGCAGTGTGACGATTGGGACCCAACCGAACACAGGAGCCCAGCGCAAGCATCAACCCCCGAACCCTTGCGACTACCGGCCCATGTCCCCATCGTCCAGGCCCGACGGATGGCAATCAACATCCCGCCGACCAAAGCCGGAGGCCGAGTCGATGGGTTCATCGACGACCTGATAAACGTGTTCCTAGACACCCCGGCGAACTGCCTCAGACAACCGCACATCGTGCCACTCGCCATGCACCTGACGAGCCGCCCCCACGCGGGCGACGAGCATGAGCCGATACCTCGAAGACCGATTCTATCCATCCCAAAACTCATCGCAGAAGGACGACCAGAGGAGGTCCAGATCGTGCTTGGATGGAGGATTAACACGCGACTCCTCGAGATCTCCTACCCGACGACAAGTACCTCGCCTGGGTTGAGGACATCAGGAAACTTAGGGCCGCCGGTCATTGTCCGACGAAGGAGCTGGAGACGCTGGTGGGACGGTTAAACCACCGCCTATATCATCCCAAACTCCGCCATTTCATGAGCCGAATCAGGAGGGGACTCGAGCGCGGCGGAGGGGGACGGAGAAAGAAGGTAGGACCCGAGGCACTGGACGACTTGCTTCTTTGGGAAGGGTTCCTCAAGCACGCAAATCAAGGAGTACCAATGAACCTACTGGTAACGAGGGAACCGGACAAGATCTGCTGGTCGGATGCTTGCCCGTATGGACTCGGAGGGTACAGCCTGTCAGGACGAGCCTGGCGCCTCCGAATCCCGAAGTCCAGTCCAATATTCGGACACCAGGGAATAAACAACCTGCTCGAATTCTTGGGAATGGCCATTAATGTCTGGCTTGCGTGTCGCGAGTCTGATGGGGGGGAACACTGCATACTGTCAATCGGTGACAACACGTCGGCGATCGGGTGGCTCCACAACTCGTCCCGACTGGAAACCGGATGGGAAGCACAAAAGGCCCACCTCCAGGTAGCGAGGAAGCTAGCCGAACTGCTGATCGAACACAAGTGTTGCCTCGCCTCGCAACACCTGAAAGGCGAACTCAACGTGGTCGCCGACTTGCTATCTTTCGCTGGCGACGACTCGCGCGGAAAGAAACATCCTATCGCAGCAGACATGCCTGCAAACGACGAACTAACCCGTCGGTTCCTCACATCGTATCCATCTCAGGTGCCGGAGAACTTCGCTATCTCACAGCTGCCGGAAGAGATACTATCCTGGACCACGCAAGTGCTGCGAGTCGCAGAGTCATATTTGACGGTCGGCAGGAAAGCAGCAACGAAGGTTACGACCGAACCTGGAGACGGTGGATTGGGTACTGCCGTCACGTTGGGTACGAAGCTGACCCCTGCCTCACTCTGTTATCCGACAACGAGCGAGACCTCTTCCTCCGGTCATTCCTCGGCTTCTACAGAGAAGCCGAATGGGACGCAGGGGGGAGACCTAAGGGAGATCGTCGCGAGCCAGTGGTCGCGAGTACTCTGCGCAAAACCGCAAGCAACCTGGCTGCGGCGTTTCGGGGCAATATCGGGAGCAGCCCCCTGCACATCAAGGGATCCCCGAACATGCGACCTTTCGTCAGGGACTGGCTTAAGGCCTGCGACAACACCGACCCACCGAAACGAAAGCAAAAAGCCGCGACACCCCAGCTCTTGCGGGCACTGTTTGAGCAATCAGCAGGGGCTGGAACGGAAGCAGGACGAGACACACGCGAAGCGGTCGTTGCCGAGATAGCGATCGCGGCTTACTTCTTCGCTATGCGGTCGTGTGAGATCACAGCGACGACCACCCCAGGAAGAACCAAGATCATACGTCTCAAGTGCGTCGTATTCCGAGACGCGACGCATCGGGAGATCCCCCACTTGTCAAAACAAGAGCTCCCGATGGCCCGCTGAGTAACGGTCACGTTCGAGAACCAGAAGAACGGGCTCAAGATGGACAGGCGCACCCAAGAGAGGACAGGGGACAGTGTCATGTGTCCCGTGCGGAGGCTGGCATCCCTAGTCCTGCGGGTACTGGACAGAATCCCGGGAGCGGAGCAGGAGACACCCATCGGGTCGATCCAGCAGACGACGGGAGGAACCCGGGTTATCACCAGCAGCGAACTTCGTTGGAGCCTACGATCAGCGTGTACCAAAGGAGGGGGATCGAGCACCTTCGGGTACAACGCGAGCGACATCGGGACGAGGTCGATCAGATCTGGAGCCGCGATGGGACTCTTTCTGATGAACCAACCGGTGGCTAAGATCATGATCCTAGGAAGGTGGTCATCGGATGCCTTCCTGGATTACATCCGACCCCAGGTCCTGGAATGGACGAACCAACTGAGCGGAGACATGATCCACAACGATTCGTTCTTCGACGCTGCGGATTCCCGGAGAGCAAACCCGACCGACCCACGTACGAGGACGAAGGCGGGAGCCCCACTAGCAAATGGATCGAGGAAGGTGGCAAACCGGATGCACCTGCACCACTGACGGATGAAGAGCGATCTGAGTCAAAGAGAGATTCAATGGCGGGACCACCCAACATCCGGGGAGTTGGAGCTGAACTTACCGTCGAGGAATTCCCCTCGACCAAGCCAAACATCAGCCTACCAACCTACTACACTAATAGGGCGAGACAACTACTCGCCGAGCCCGACAGAAAACGACTTGGGCAACCCAAACGGAAACAAGAGAGAAGAACAGACTGGTTTCGAAGTGGCGCAGCGAACAACTTCGTTACATGGTCTGGGGTGAGAGCACAGTACTGTGTCTCCAGCTCTACTACTACTACTACCACACTGGGAAGCGACAGTAGCACTATCGAGGGGGTACCAACGGTCCCACACTATCGGCATTTCGTGTCGGCACCCGGCCACGAAATTTCGTATCGGCATTTCATATCGGCATGTCATATGCGGACATACGTGCCGGATACGGACACAACCACGATTCACCGTTGGATGCCGAATCGCACATCAACGTGAATTCGCCGAACCAGCAAGCTGGAGTGGGAAACTTTGCACACATCGAACCACTATCGTGAATCGACTGTGCCATCCCAACCACCCCAAAGCCAATAGCTTAGCTTCTAACTGTTTAATTTCCCCAAGCCCACCCCTGGACCACCCAACATCCGGGGAGTTGGAGCTGAACTTACCGTCGAGGAATTCCCCTCGACCAAGCCAAACATCAGCCTACCAACCTACTACACTAATAGGGCGAGACAACTACTCGCCGAGCCCGACAGAAAACGACTTGGGCAACCCAAACGGAAACAAGAGAGAAGAACAGACTGGTTTCGAAGTGGCGCAGCGAACAACTTCGCGGGATGCCGTGCTTTTCAAGTTGGCATCCCCTATCAAGTGTTTTAGTTTAGCACTTCTAACGGCTCCACACCTTCGCGTTTTCCTCACTTCTTTAGAGAGTACAAGTACCTTACATTTAACCGCAGACGACCTTGGGAATAATTTTGGAATTTGACTTTTGTCACCTTCATCTGCAAAGACGATGACCATGGACCTGGCGAGAAAATGAGGGCTGCAGTTGCCAAGGGAACGTTCTAGGTTTGGCAGGCCGAAGACGATCCAGACTATATGGAGCACGCGAGAAAAGTGGATTACCACACCCGCGCATACCGAGAATTCACTTGGTGGCGTGCTGAAGGATGGGAGAGTGAATATGAACGGCGAGCATCACCACGCCCTGCCTCGCGCCGACCACCCCGTGGTCAATACACTAACTGATTACTCCGTTCGATACGCCTTCTCTGACACTGACATGTCATCGTCGATTCGGCTCCTACGCACTTCTACCCTCGTTCCCTCTCCTTCCATTCTCTTCTTGAACTGTGAATCCTTAGTCAGTCTTCTTCCCCCGGACAACCCCCTGAGACTGTAACATGTAGAGGGGTGGCCACTCAAATTGATCATGCCTTCCTAACTGTACTAACGGTTTACGATCCAATTCGTAGTGCAGTGATGGGCGCTGTTCCCATTCAGGTCTCAGGAGGCAGGAGGCGCGTTCGCGAAAAGTAGTCCTGTCTACGGGCTCGGGTTTCACGGCTCAAGATCATACAATTACCAAAGTCCAACCACAACAACCAAGGCTCCTCTAGCTAGTAGAAGTTGCACACGAACAAGCACAGCTTCGACGAGGGCCACATTGCACTCGAGCCGTGTCCTCAACCGTGGAGGCATTCTTTGAGATGATTCCATGGCGCCGTGCCAGCGCGCATGTGGGACCCAGTCTCGGATGTTGATAGCGCTGACACGTGAGATTGGTACTCTAGCAAGACCTTCAACACTATGTCTATGCAAATGTGCAAGGACTTCCACTCCGACATGACCTTTTCTGATGAAAGACATGGATATTGTCCATCATGGCGGTCACAGTCGATTCGAATAAGTTGCCACGACTACAAAATGCTCGAACAACGAGCAAAACCCGGAGCATTAACATGAGAGTGGTATATTGACTTCAAGAGATAAAGGATACGCATCGCTACACTCTTAGGACGATTTCGTATGGACCGCAAAAATTTACGACTAAGCATTTATCGAAGGTTGTACACTTCTATCCATGATTGTTTCTGTTGTTCGTTCACTTTTGGGTGAAATCGCTAACGGTAGAGCATTCTAAACATACATGCGGACAGCGTGCGAGATCCAGACGTGTCATGGCCAAAGCGCACGGTGCCGTATAGCATGGATGTATGAGTCTGTGCGTGAAATGCACATGTTCCAAAGCGACGCAGGCGCCATGGCACTGAATGCTCGCCAGATCCGACGTATGTTGATGACTCGAGATGACTATCCCAAGGAGATAACCGGCCCTGAATTCCGCGAAATCAAGAGATGTACATAACGAGAAATGGTGAGAGCAAGTCAGTACAATTTTGTCTGCCAAACACCCGTGATTGTTCCAATTTCCTCGTCCCACACCATTTTGGTATTGGGACTCGATATCGTGCCATATATGCCAGGATGAGGTTGATGAAGACCTATGAGGGCAACGGCCAAGGTGCTAGCGATTTCTTGTAGCTCGGACTGAACGGACCAGGATATGTGTGTGTCATGTATTTCCCGGTTAGCTGGCCAAGCGTGTTTTTGGTATGTGATGGGGGCACGGAGTGTTTCGATTTCCACTTCAACAACAACAATATAGATATATACTTCTTACCGGATGTTCTCTTTAGATTCCAAACTGCTGTTTTCTCTGTTATTCTTGCGCACCTTACTGACTCATTTAACCGACAATCCTTCCAAGTTGGATTCCAAATCTGTGAGTGGTTGTTGTGATTGATCATCGTCCGGCGGCAAATCTGGCAAATCTTCTTCGTCGTAAATCACCATGATGCGCAACGTGCAAGAGGGACATTTGGCAATGTCTTCACCATCCCATAGCTCTTCAAGGGTGATGCGAAACTTGTCGCCACAAGGACATGGATAGGTATAGACCTGCTCCTTTGGATCGTAGTCCATGTCTTCAATCTCTATTTCTTCATAAATCGACATTGGAATGACGATGCTGAGAACTGGTCCTTAGCTGTAATGCTGGCGGGTTGGATCGCCGCCGCTGCGAACCTCGAGTTGAGGAACAGCACTCAGAAGAGGATTAATTGTTATTTGTCAGTGACGGAGTGAGTGGTGGGCGACCCGCCGCTGGGGGTTGGTGATTTTGGTGAAACCTTGTTATACATATATGAATACCGTCCGAATATATCGTTTATCATATGGTTAGTACTGTAGCTATTTGTACTACAGTATACAGTATGTATGTGATCCGTGAGAATACAACCAGTACTGTACAAGTTGTACACGACGAGAGCTGGTGTTGTAGGTCTGTATACACTTATACAGTACAATACCCTTGTACTGTTCATATCATACCAGGGCAGCACTGTGTATACCGGTACTTTGACCTCTGACTACCCTGGTACCACGGTACTCGTAGCAGGTAGAGTACGAGTCCTTGTATGATACAACTACAGGTAGATGTAACATCGAACAGAGCACGAATCTGATACAACATGGAGATTCGGAGAGAGTTGAAAGGTGCAAGTTTCAGCAGTTATCGTAGTTATCGTATGGTTCTGAGTTCTGAGTGTGATGCATCGAATGTGTGGTGGGACGGTGGGACTTAGGGTTCAGGTCCATAACCTAATTCTGGTTTGGGGTTATGCAAATTATCATGCATTTAATTGCGGTGGCAGTAAGGCAACATGAAGTTTGAACGATGCCAGTATCCATACCATATGTACCAGATACTTGTAGTCTGAAATAGTCAGCATAGAGTACAAGTACTGTAGGTCTGTAGTGGGCGGTTGGCATGGTACGTTGGGGAGTCGGGAGCTGGAGACCGGCGGCCTTGCCGTTTCAGGCCCAGGCGACGTGGGCCGTTGATGCGTTCACACGCAGCTGGCCGGGGTTCTCCTTCGCGGTCCAAGCGCAAGCCGAAACCCGGCGAGTCAGGACAGTACCACTATCAGGATGACAGACCAAACCCCCTCTGCTGACGAGTGAAATGGCGGCCTTGGCGTTGCCCACATAAGTTGCCGGCGTCTTCGACCAAGCTGAGACGGGAGGTAGACGGATGACGTGAGAGACATAGACATCCCGAGCTCCGGTGCGCCTCTCAGGCAGAGCAGGCCAATCGTAACCGGGGTAACGCAAAGACGCCAGAGCCCTCAAGGACGGTATATACCAGTCGGCCTGGATGTAGAGGGCCGAAGAGCCCGGAGGCCTGTATATGTTGCCAGACCGGGTTCTTCCCAACAAGTCGGCTCGGAGCCCCGGAGCCGACACTGCCTTCAGACTAACCGACTCTTCACTCCCACACAGAGATGACAAACAATCTCCTCCCAAGGCTACGGCGTCAACACCGGCAAGGTACGCCGAGGCTGCGAAGGAATCCCTCGCGCGGTCGCTCTGGAACTCCAACCTATGGAGAGCGTAGGCTAACCCCCAGTCCCCGAAGTGCCAAGTCTTAATTGGGTGGTCGGAGTAGAGGCGAGTGAGCCCGAACACCGAAACAGCCGAGAGGAGTGCTACGCCGCTCGAGACGAGCGACGGGCCCAGCGAGGATATCCAGGTGAGCAAGCCGCTGGCAACGGCTATGCCCAGGGCGATCGAAAGTAAAGACAGGGGGAGGCACGTGAAGAGCACTACGTTGAACGAAACTTCCCGGCTAACCAGGACAGCCGCACCCGATGAGCCTCCGAAGCGCGGGGCGGTCGATACGGCCCACCGACCTCCGCCGGACCTGAAGGCTCGTGGTGGCTTCCAGGTCGGAGGGACGGTGGGAGGAGCGCTCGACCTCAAATCGCCTAGAATGGCGGCGTGGTCGAGATCCAAAGCAGCCGTGCCGTGGTAGAACTGGTCCAAGAACGCTAAATCGTCGACTCTCCTGTCCGACACTCCGCTTAATAGCTCGCTCGTCGAGTGGTGGCTTCCAGGTCGGAGGGACGGTGGGAGGAGCGCTCGACCTCAAATCGCCTAGAATGGCGGCGTGGTCGAGATCCAAAGCAGCCGTGCCGTGGTAGAACTGGTCCAAGAACCCTAAATCGTCGCATCTGCTGTCCGACAATTCGGTTGCGGATTGAGAAGCCTCCCCTACATCCGACGACGCGCGTGATAGCTCGCTGGTCGACTGAAGAGGCGCACTCGAACGCGGCACGTCCGGGGCGGCGCTGACCCACCAACTAGCGGGCGTAGGGGATGGGAGGCCGGCTCGGGTGGAGAACGAGTACTTCCTAGGAGGCCTTACACAGACTAAAAGCGGGAACCCGGGCATTTCTGGCCGTGGACTGATATAAGACTCTTTTCTGTCAAGAGCGTGCTTCAGCCTGCCGGCAACGGCCTCCACACTGGCTTCGTTAGCCGCTACAGCGAGGAAATACCTGCCGAGATGCCATCTGGCGTCTCGGGTAGTCAAGTCCGAGGAGAGCGCCGCGGCAAGAAGATTCGGAAACACGGCGTGTGAAGGGAAGGAGTCGCCTTCTGACAAAGTGTCGCCTTCCGCGTTCAGTAGCAGTGCATTGAGAGTGTAGCGCTGTAGGTCATCATCGCTCCGGAGTTTAGGGGCACGGGCGGCTAAGCCGGCAGCAACGGCCGCATCGAGCAAGGCACCGTTATCCTCGGTGCGCTTTATGAGAGCGCCGGCCGGCGATGATAGCTGCCTAGCTTTGCTAACGGCGCTCCTGCTGTAACCCAGAACCATGACATCTTCTGCAACGGCCAGGTACGCTGCGTCAACGTTGTCGATGTCCCTACAATTATAGCACTGCTCAATGATGGCACGACTCGAGCTGTCCGAGAGCAGTACATCGCGCCGCCCCTCCCTTGCGGCGTCTACGGGAATCGCGGGAATCGCGTTACGGACTACCTCAAGGATTTTACCTAGGTATATCAGAGCTGCCGCGCTGCCCCCCCTACCATCGGCGTAAGAACCGACGTGGTTTATGAACTCCAAGTCCAAAGCGGCCGAAGGTTCAAGACCAGAGCCAGGAGTAGGCGCGCGAAGTAGTCTGGACAATTCCCCGACCAGGAAAGCAGCACGTAGCTTGCTTAACCGGGAGTCGTCCGAACGAACTCTAGCTATAGCGCAATCACGAGACTTGGCGTTCCAGTTGTCGGGACCGCACCATTTGAAAACGTCGTCATCTACGCCTGCGAGCATTAGGACCTCCCTCAACGTATGGTCTGGCCTCGTTGCGTCAGCATACCAGTCCTTTGTGACGGCTTTGCGAGCTAAGACGAGAAGATCCCGGCAGAGTTTACTCCTATCGGGATCGGGTTGCGTATCGGGATCGGGTTGCCGAGCGAGCTGCGGATCGGCGCGCTGCCCGCGAGTAGAGAAGACGCTCGGCAAAGACCTCAGCATCTCAGACACCAGAAACAGCGGTGTCTCACAGCGCGAAGCGAACGTCGAGGAGCACAGGAAGGCCCGTTATACCTCCTCAGCAAGCAGGTCTAAGTCAAAGTTCAGCCTCGCTGTAGCGAATCTAACCTTCGAATTCGCCGAAGGGTCTACCGGTAGAGGTGTCAAGGCAGAGGGTAACGTGAAGCGATGGTCGCGGAGCACTGGGGGGGCACAATCAGCTACTACCTGGTACTGTACCTCTGCTTACCTTGCCGGTTCCACTTTTTTTGCACACTCGTTTGTTTTATGTCATTTCTATGTTCTGATTGAAGTAATGCACAAGCAAGTCGTATTGCACGTATATCTAACTACCGGTACTCTGTATGGCCTTTTGTCAGCAAATCTTTTTATTCACAATTTTTCTGTGTATTCATTTCTGTTAAACGTATTAATTACATGTTCCCCTGTAACATCTAGTACACTAGCCATGTAATCACATGGTATTCAATTTTTTAATATATACAATATTGATAATTTTTTTTACTCGTTCAAAAAAAATGTGTTCGTTGCACATTTTATTTGTACGACAACGTACATTTGCCGCGTATTAATGTTACATAAAAATGTACAGTATTCTTCTACGATGGCAGCACTCCGCGTACCTATAAGCGTACAGGTCAAGTTGGATACTGTCGCACAGCAGACACTACACCGGTAGCTACTACTCCAGAGTCCAGAGTACTGTATATGATTCGACTGCATCCCTAATTTCCGTTTCTAACACACTGCCGTCATCGCGTTGAAAAGGTCATCGGCATCCCGCAGACACCGTTGAACCACGTACGAGTAATGGCAGAGTGTTGGTTTGTTGAGAATGAGGAAGATGTTTTGTCTGCGTGATGAACACATCTATCTAGCCACTAGGCTACTTGAAGTTTGTCTACCGTATGCTCTGGTCGGGCGATCAAAGTCCTTACCTCATACTTTGTATTCAACTATCAGAGTATGCAAGTGATTCAGCGGGACGACCCTTCGTCCACTCTTTTTGGCTCTAGCCTTTATCTTCGAACCGTACATCCAAGGCCTATCGCTAGCGAAGCCATCAAGCAGTTTCTTTTTCCTTTCCTTCGTTCTGCCATGTCCGATGTCGACTCCGTCCTCGATTCCTTAATGGATGATGCCACAGGCGTTTCCTTCGTTGTGGTCGAGGGCTCTGCGCGGGCTGCTCGCCCACCCTCACCGCCTCGGGCGGTTCGTATTATGGGGGTTGGTAGAAGCGGGATGCAAGGTACGACATCAAGTGCTGTTAGTGGAAAGATTTATCCTGTTGTTCGTGTGACTGGTTCCGATCGTTCAATTTGTTTCGGTCTTGTCGGTAAGGGGGTGGTGCGTTTTGCATGAAACGTAATTGTACTTTTAGTTCCCACGGGGACGCAAAGACTGCGTTTCAAGGAACAGAAGCGACGTGCTTCTTCATCTGTCGAGGTGGAGAAGTGAGTACTATCATCTACGCACAACCCAACATCGATGAGCGTCGAGTTCCTTTGAAAATCAAAGAAGAATGGCAAACCCAGCAGCGAACCCTAGCCGAATGGAGGATGGCGTTCAGGGCCGTCGAAAATGTAGATGATGTAGACGCTTCGACAGATGAAATCAAAAAGGAAGTCACGTTCTTGGAGGATACCTCGAATTTTAGAACACCATCTAGAAAGCGGAAGGAAGCGTCATCGGATGGTGAAGGAGAAGCTTTGGGAAACCTTGATTTTGTTGGACACGTAAGAGCCCTCCCTGAAGACCTCACTGCGGAACTGGAGGATGTTATCACGAACACCATGGCAAAAGGGTTGCTTACGCGCATTGTTGCCCGACTCGAGTCGAGCATGGTAAATCAAGGAGCGGCGTTGGAAACAGTTGCTGAGATGACCTACAAGAGATTTTTGGTCAACGAACAAGACTTGCGAGCAGTTTCAGGCGCCGTTCAATACATCCAAACGTCCGTGGGACAACCAGTTGAATTGGACACCAGGTTTGAGGCACCAACACTATGGAGTGCTACGTCGTTCGTATCCGAAGAACTTGTAAGAGTTGCGAATGGATTGTCGAGTCTGGAAGGAGCGTTGGAACCCATGCAGAAGGACCTCAGTGTGATCAACGGAAAGTTCAGTCAGTTTGTCAAGATGGGACAAGTAGTAGATAAAATGCTGAAAGTTATCGTGATGATGTCCGGTAAGGTGAAGGAAGCATCGAGCGAAATCATTGGGCTGAAAGTCAAGATTGAGTCCATGGAGTCGGAATTAAGCACCTCTCGAAATTCGAGTCGCGATAAGAGACCTAATATCTCGGGCTCCAGCAAAGTCGAAATGGATGAGCTTATGGATATGTTTGGGACCAGTCATGTTGCGGGGGGGAGCGTCGGGACGGTGGTCACCCCAGAGAACTAAAGTTCGACTCATTCACTCGTCAGTTGAAGCAGTTGAGCGACGATATCGGGGTTCTCAAGGCAGTGTCGGAGGATAAGTCTGTGAAGTTTGCTGGCTTGGGTTGGAGGACGATCCTGGACTGTCAGCTCTGGATCAAGAGCAACTTTCCAAGCAACCGATACGGGCTTATCATGGACCCATTGCTGATGTTGGATCGAGTGTTCGGGTCCGACGACGTGGAAGCCGACAGCCAGTTCAAAACATTGGAGTCGAGAGTCAAATTGAAGATTGCAACAGGGGCAGAAGCGGCCGCAATCAAGGCTTTGTACTTCAAGCGGCCTCGTTTGTTTCACTCGGGACAAGTATCGATGGCAACGGATCGTCACAAGTCCAAGCTTAACAAACTTCCGGATCATAAAGTTTGGAAAGCTGGGGGAGAAGGCGTTCACAATCATATTGTGATGCGGTTGAATCTCCTGCACTTGACCATTTCGCAGGACATCGGACACGTTCTTGGACATGACCCAAAAGGACAGTTGTTGGCGACCATGTGTTTAAACGCGACCGTCACTTTTCTGACCCAAATGCTCGCATTCGTGGACTCCATTTATGACAAGTTGGTGATGGCGTCAAAATTCACGGCCGAACAGGGATGGTCCCTCACGATGAAGATTCTGGACAGAATTTGTGAAGATTTGTATGCTCCCAAGGAAGGAGTGGTGGTCGCAATGAACGTAGAAGATCCAAGTTCTATTTGTGCGCATGTGCTGTGGTCCTGCTTCAGGACCCACGACATCATGGCAACGTACATGGATGTGAACTTTGAAAACCACCCGGCAATCTCTGCAGAATATGTTAAATTTCTTGCGACAAACTCTGGTTTCGAGAAGGTCGAACGACTCGAGACGACAGTTGCCAGTTTTAAATCACTGGTAGACAAGGCGTCATCGGACGCCGCAAAAGCCAAGTCGGTGGCTGATGGCTCGGCAAGCGCGGCGTCGTCGGCGACAAAGGCGCTGGCGGAGTTAGTTAAACGAGTCGGAAAGTTGGAAAATAAGTGACATGGTGGCAGAGAACACATGAGCGGGAGTGGGCGCGGAGTTAATGATAGTAGCACCAATTCTGACGCTACCGCAAGCTCATGTGTTGGTGTAGACCCCGTGGGGGGGATTGGGCGCGGTCAGGGGGCGTCCGTGTTAAACCCTCAAGGCAGGGACGACGCGTTTTCCCAGACTTACTCGCGCCTCAAGCTGTGCAAACGGGGGCATCGAGAGGCATTGGTTGAGCGAGTTTGTGCTGTCTCGTTTGAGGATCTTCCGGTTTGGCTTTGGACGCTGCGATTGGCAGAGTGGTCCTCTATCCATATCGTGGACACAGATGAGGTCCACTTGCGCCAGTATCATGGTGCAACATGGGAGGCAATCAAGTCAAAGCTGGTAATAAGGAAGTCGTATGTAGGTTTGGGGGTCGACGTGTGGTTGGTCAGCGGATCTCTACAATTTCTATGTGCACAGGAACGCCTGCTGGTCGGTGAACCAATGGTGGGATGGCTGTCAGACGGAGGTCGGAGAAGACCCAAAGTCGAAGGATCGCAGTGGTCGTGGTTTCCAGTGTCACATAGCAGGATAGGTGGAGTAACCAAATCCACCGGAATGTTTGGTACCATCGGCTTCGAACCAGGCATCGTTGTTGCGGATGATCCAATTCGAAGGTCTATTGGACACGTGATCAAGCACTCGGAGCGTCCAAAACCGTGCAGTCTTCCCTTTACTAAGCCCCATTACATCACTACAGACCTCCTTTCGGTCCATCAACTTCACGTACCAGTGGTGTTTCCAAGCGGTTTTTCCCGCACGGGATGGGGACAACGACCATTGATCGGGTCGGAGCTCGCACATGCTTTTGACTTGCCAGCTTTTGTCGCGTGGGAAAGCATCGGGGCATCTAACGTTATCCCTATTCACATGTTTCGGGTGGTGTTGGATGCAGTGTTGGCTACATTGGCCCCAGCTTTTCAGGATCGGGATGGATCTCATGAGAAAAACGAACCAAACTCAGGGGCTGTGTCGAGTCGTCCCTTCCTCTGCCGTTGGACACGACATGGTTACCCGGCGTGCAACAATGGCTACCGGGGGCGTGGACCGACATCTCCATTTCACACAAAGCCGTCAAGTCCGATAACGCAGCTGTTGATTTTTTCCCGTGGAATCAGCGGATCCAATTACTGTTTCCCTGCCCTCACGGTACTATCGTTGCCTTGGAGGAGTTGATGATGCACCGATGGCGGCGCTCCGTGGTGGCGTCTTTCTTGCGCTACCTCATCACGAAACATGGGACGAACTGGAGCGCCCTTCTTGCGTCGGGACGCCTCGTGTCTGATCAGCTCAGTGAACCGGCAGTTAAACGCCGGAAGGTGGTTCTCGCGGTGACAGGGCGGGCCGTGTCGGAGAACGTGGTGGGGGGAGGATACGTAAAGGAAAGAAAAGGAGAATGATGTGAGCGTTTGCGACTTTGCCGAACTCAAACGCGATGTTGTCAAAGGTCGGTTAGTGGTGAAACAAGTGTTGCAGAGCAATTGGTGGGAGTGGACCTTTGGTCAGCTCTCTTGTTTTGGCGCTGGAATGGAGTCGAGCAGATTGCGGCGGCTCGGGATGGGATGCGAATACACGTGCAAAGCTCCCTCCCGATTGGGCGCAAACGAATGAAAAGGGTTAAGCTTAGTCTCGAGAGCAAGAAGTTAGTGGGTGAAAAGATTGAAGGCATGCAGAAACGTTTCTACTTGGAGGCGACGGGTCACGTGTCCAATTCTTTGAGTTACTTCGCAGTACCAAAAGGAGAGGCGGACATTCGTGTGGTTTTCGACGGTTCGGCATGTGGCCTAAACGAAACCCTATGGGCCCCCAATTTCTTTTTGCCGTCGGCCAACTCAGCCGCAATGCTCTTGACTTTCGGAACTTGGATGGCGGACATGGATTTCGGTGAAATGTTTCATAATTTCCCGATGGAAGAGCGAATGCGAAGGTGTTCCGGAATTGAGTTTGAAACGCGAACAGAGGTGGGCGGAAGCGTGACCAAGATGCTACGCTGGACACGTCTATTCATGGGCATGCGCCCAAGTCCCTACATTGCAGTCCGGTATTACTACTGGGGGGAGGAATTCGCTCGAGGCAATCCCGCGAGGTCCGACAACCCAATGGGATACGACTGCATTCGGTTGAATCTCCCTGGAATGAGCCAATTTGACCCGATGCTTCCGAAAGTAATGAAGTGGCGAACAGAGGCGGGCGTGCTGGCAGGGGATGTCATCACATTTGTAGATGACGTTCGCATCACGGGACATTCGAAGGAAACTGTCACGAGGTGCATCGTCAGTTCGCAAGCAGAATTCAGTATTTAGGTATGCAGGATGCTCCGCGAAAGTTCCGACCCCCATCCCAAATGCAAGCCGGTGCGTGGACAGGTACCATATTCAAGATTACTCCGTCATCTATCTCGAAGTCTGTGGCACAGGAAAAGTGGGAGAAGGGGAAGTCCATGGTGGAGCGATTATGGTGGGTGTTGATCAACGATGACCCAAAAGAGCGACCATCGATAGACCGGAAGACATTGGAAAGGGAAACTGGTTTCTTGAACCACTCGGCGATGACATTTGACGTGATTACTCCGTTCCTGAAGGGTTTCTACCTGACGTTAAACTCATGGAGGTCGCATAGAGATGAGGGTGATTGGAAGATGCCAGACAAACGATGGCGACAACTGTTGTTCGCTCAATTCGAAATGGGAGCAATATCGGAAGAGGAACTGGACAGCGCTCTGGACGTCCATCAAGATGTCAACGCTGCTCCGCAGATGGTGAGGGCAAGCATCAGTTTGTCAAGTGATGTGAGGGCATTGTGTGAGATTTTCTCCCCGGCTCTGGTTCCGGTCGTTGGGGTCAGGTCCAAGCAGATCATCACCGTGGTTTACGGATTTGGAGACGTCTCAGGCACGGGTCTGGGAGCCACATTCACTTGCGGGTCTGGCTTGAACTTCCGAATCGGAGTGTGGGGGTCTAAGGAAGATCCGGAGTCCTCGAACTGGAAAGAGTTCACCAACGTGGTAGAAGCTCTTGAAGAAGAAGGCGAGGAAGGAAATCTCAACAACTCAGAGGTCTTCATGTTTACGGACAACTCGACCGTCGAGGCATGTGTTTCAAGAGGATCATCGACGTCACCAAAATTGCTGGAATTGGTAGTCCGGCTCCAATCGTTGTCATTGAAAATGGGAATAAAAATCAATGTCTTTCATATTGCCGGAACCAGAATGATCGCTCAGGAACCGACGGAGTCTCTCGCGGGTTCCTTGGTCAGGGAGTCATGGACGGCCAGGCAATGAGTGCGTTCGTCCCAATCCACTTGTCCGCGGTCGATCGGTCGCCAGAGAATCTTGTGCCCTGGATTCGCGAATGGTCAGGAAAGGATGCTCTCCTATTGGATGAAATGGGGTGGTTCGAAACAGGGCACGATATCGAAGGATGGAACCTGGATGCTGATGGGTTTGATCGACCTATCTTGTCGAATAAAGGGAGGACGTATATCTGGGCACCCGCACCGATGTCAGCGGAGGTCGCGATATCCGAAATGCGGAAGGCCAGAGTAAAGCGACAACAGTCATCTCACATATTTGTTTGTCCCCGGTTGTGCTCGAACCAGTGGCTCCGACAGTTGTACAAAGCGGCTGACTTTGTTTTTGAGGTCCCGATCGGATCAAACATGTGGGCCAGTTCTATGCACGAACCATTACTAATAGGCATTCTCTTCCCCTTTATCAGATGCAAGCCTTGGCAACTCCGCAGTACCCCAAAGATGCACGCAGTGGGTAGGCAACTGCGTCAAGTGTTCAAAGAAACGGGTGGACCCAAGCGATTTTCTGCGCGAATTTTGGCTTTGCAGTATCAACCTCGGCAGTCTGTCGGAATCTGTGGTGCGGAAGTTGTTATACTTCCAGCAGTGAGCCACAGTTCTTCATGGCTGCAGGGATCAACCCATTGCTGAGGCGGACGATGATCGCATGTTCTCTGGCTGGACTCCCAGAAAAAGCGACATGGGTCGATTCACTTCGGCGAGAAATGGAGACAACCTTATGGTTCCGTTTGAATGTGATTTCTGCGTGTTCGGGAAGCTGTTTGACCACACACCAGACGCTTCAAACGCAAAGGATGCGTTTGCCATGGCATGCATTCGCAGAATTATTTTGGATGCGTTTTGGAGTCGAGCGAGATCAACGGTGGATGCCAATACTGCGAAGGCCAGAGAAGGCTTGGCGTTGTCAAGAAGAATGGGGATGAGAGGGCCGGCGGAGGCCCCTGGTCCGCTGCCAAACGTTGATCATTGTGGGTATGAGGTGGCTATCCAGATTGTTGTGTCCTCCTTGGAATCCGGTCGATACTCCAAGACTCACAAGCAATGGGGCACCGTTAGGCGATTCCGATCGTGCTACTCCAATCAGGTCAGAGCGGCTCGCGATGCGAACGCCAACCCGATCGTTATGACTGATGCAGACGGGAAGTCGTATCAACGAATCGGACGAGACGCGTGTGGGTCACTATGGTTTCAAAGGTTAACAATGGGTGCCGCAAAAGAATGGGTCAAGATTGGCGACCAAACCAAGCCATCAGCGTAACCCTGATGCAGCAACTACTGCAGAAGACCGAAGGACGAGCGAGAAGGGAACAAGATTCGTCGGAGAGGCACAAGTGGATCCTAGCCGGGGGATACTTTTGCATTTGCTTCGTGTTGTCACTTCGCAGTCCGGAAGGACTGATGGCGGATTTGGAGGGTCTAATAAAGTATCATGTTGAGGAAAGTTATGAAGTGGTGATCCCTTTGCTTGGTCGGTTTAAAGGCGAACATCATGTGAAGCAACATTTGTTGATGTCATGCAGTACCACGAGCTCTGGGATCAGAGTCAAGCAATGGATTCGCAAATTGGGACGGGTATCAGGTGACGACCTCTGAGATGAATGAATTGTTCTTACAGGTATTGGGTGAAATCCACGACGAACAGCCGAGCCTTTTCGGTGTCGACGTAAATGACGTAAGCGACCTATCTGACAAATACAATGTGTTCAGATCCTTTCGGCGAGGATCAGAATCAAGGGCAGTGGCGATGAAAGTATCCGAAGCAGACCGATATGTGGTCAACAGATGCAAAGAAGGAGGCAGCTGGGGCAAACAAGACAACACATGCCATCGACCAGCATTATGTGGATGTTTCCTTGGTTAAGGAGTCATTCATGCGATACACGAATGCTATGTGAGCGAGGGGCCAAATCAATGGATGCACGTTTTTGGAGAAGCAGTGTATTCCTTTTGGCCAGGACCTAGGAGATATCCTAGTTCCCGGATGCGATAGCATCAAAGCTACCATTCGCTCGGATGTCGCTCACAGGAGCGGGTATCAAAACAATCCCTTGTGTGTGAGCAAGGTTTGGTGGTTCTCGTGGTGGGGGGTTTCGAGTTCAAGGTCCGGGTTATAAGTTCGGGCACTATAACTCGGTCCTGGAAGTTACTTGTCTTGCCCTGATCGATCGGACGTGAGTCTCTCGGGAGACGACTCGTTCGAGCAGGTATATTTCCTCCCGGATCAAATCCCGCTCGGCCGTTGACCTAGGTCCGACGAGCGACGATCGGAACGGGATTAAAGGAGAACAACCCTTTCAGTTCTTGTCAGGAGCTTTCGCGAGCCCATGCTACGATGCATGACCTGAGGAGGGATTTATACTATATTTCAGTATTGACGTACTGTGCTACTGTTCCCCCATTACACTGGCCGAATCATACTATCTATACGATTCGGCCTATGAGACATCATCAAAGAATACCGCAGTGTCACTCACCATTCAGTGGGTGAGTGTCATCGCGGGTGGCTAGACTACTCTTAACTATTGGTAGTCGAGTCAATATGCATTTGTGTTACAAGTTGTACTGGCTGTCGAATGTAAAAACAGAATCCGTATAACCCTCATCATTGTAAGTCTACTCCAATTATTCTACGATTGAAAGTACACTTGTAAATGCAGTGTTGTATGCCAAATAATTATCTTATAAAACTTACCTATCTGATTAGATACATAGACGTGTTTATGTACAACTTTATTGCACTGCACGACTGTATGTTCTTCAATACGTCTTCCACAGTCGTTGTGTACCATGTGTATTGCATTTCCATGTATTACATCCTTATTATAGTAGCTAATACTTGTTACACATAAAACTATAATCAAGGAAAAAATTATTCATAATGGAGTCCCGTGTCCTGGTCTTGTTGTTGCTGCTAAATACAGTTTGTGTTGTTTTCTGCAGACTGATTTTGCCAGGATAACGAAATAAATTCCAAGTCTTGTCCGAATTTCTCTAAGTCCGTTTAGTCGGATGAGTCGTCTGCGCTGAGTTTCCGTTATGTCGTCGTTTCGTCCACTGTGTACTGACGTCCTGTCTTTTCTGTCGATGTTTGCGTGTCAAAAGCTTATCGGGTTGGATGCGCAGAAGTGGGATGTTGCCGTAGATCATCACGTCGATGTCTAGGTGGTGACTTATGACGCAACGTAGGATGTGGTGGATGTAGTGCTTGTCGAGGCCACGGATGATGTTGAGTTCGGGTGGGTCGGCGAGTGTGTTGATGCAAGAGGCAGAGATAGTGGCACTCGTGCGAACGCAAAGCGGTAGGTCGCGAAGTTGAATCGTGCCGTTGATTGTGTCCAGTAGCATTGCCTCGGTGAAAAATAGGTCGCGTGACGGATTGTGATGGAAGTCTTGGAACATCCGAAAAGGGTGGTGATGAACGACGTTGAGAGGGTTGGGATATTGCAACGGTGGAGCAGGGTGCAGAGGAGGCACTAGTCTGACGCCGCATCACAAGGTGGTATATGGTGACTTTTAAAAAATAAAATGGATTCAATACATATGGTTAGTGGACGGGGATTAATGAATATAAAATATTTAGCACTAACATTTTAAAGTTATATTTCACAGTTTAGTATCATACTACACCTTTAAGCAAATACTCAACAAACATCAAAACAAAAAACAAAATAAAACAAGATTTGTCGATTGCAATTACAATTTTCTTTGTGTTTTAAACTTTTAAATTGGTTTACATGGCTTTTTTTGGTTTCAAGCAACGTTATACAGTAAATTTGAATCACAATGTAAATTGAATGAATCAATTTAAATGGGTATCTGTCACCATATTACAGTCATTTATAACAATAAAAGATAAATGCTATAACTTTATCTGATGAAATGAAATTCTTTAAATTGAGCAGAGTCGTTGTTAAACGTTTCTTACTAGCTTGAAATATTGATTGCTTGACAACAATATGTTTATAGTTTAAGTTTCTATGTTTAACAATGACGCTGCATGTCAACATCTCCACATTCAAAAGTGGAGTTATTACTCCTCGATGCGGTTTCGTTTCAGAATGTTATGGTGATGATCATAATAATTGTGCACCTCAATAAATTGCGTTGTTATTCCAAATCCCAACATGCTTCCACTGGTTCTAATGCTTCTGCCTGCTCTCCATCGGAGGTGTCTCGACTTCCTTCACCATTTGTTCCTCTCCTTTTCAGTGCAATGCAGTGATTGAGCAGTTCACGCTCCATATCCATGGCTTGTTCACACGTGCGATCAGCCTTCACCAAGTGATAGAATTCGTTGTACCTTGCCATTCCTTCGCGGCTCCATCCACCATACTTGCAGTGGCCTGTTTTTTGCGCAGTATACTTGCCTTTCTCCCTTTCCCTCTTGGACTTTTCCCTGCTGCCGGCGCCGCTCCTTGGTTGTGGTTCTGCTGGTGGGGTCTCGTGCCGCAGTTGTTCCTCTCGCTGAAATGCCTTGAGCCACTTCTCAATATAGTTGTCGTAGAGAAGGAGAGCGAAAGCCTCGTCGCTGATGGTCACCAACTTGCCGTGTTTTGTGGCCGAGCTCGTCGCCTGCGACACCAATTGCTTACTCTTTTGTACACCCCAGTGCTTCAGGCCACAAACGCACTCAAGAAATGTTCCATAGAACCAGAGGAATGCTTTTTTCTCCCTTTCCGTACTTGCTCTCCTCATTTTTGTAATTCATCAATTGAGAACATCCATTCTATCTTCCTTGAATTGTTTTAGTTCTCTCATCATGATGTTCTTCCCCGCCTGCTCGCATGTGCTCCTCTTGCTGTTCAACGCATGGTTAAAAACACTTTCATATAACATCTGGAATTTCACACGATCTCGGTTTGCCACACACTCGTGGTCCATCACCTCCTTGAAAGCCTTACCAAACATGTGTTCATTGCTGATAAACTTGACGACTCGAAACATATGTTTTCTGACGTAAGTTGTGACCCTATCTGCAATGTTCTCCTGGTGTTTTCCGACATGGACGATTCTTTTGCTGACATACCTCTTACTCGTATCAACCCTTCAAATTCTGCGCAGCTCCTGCTGGCGATGTTCTTCCACGTTTTGCAGGAACAACATAGTCGTCATCATCATCGTCATCATCGGACGAATGTAATTCCTCGGCACCCCGGCAGGGAAGCATTTTGTCCAACTCCTATCCACTCTCGTTCTTGGTCACTATTTTCTTCTCCGTCACTTGTGTTATATGTGTGGTCCGGGCTACTAGACCGTGCCGTAGCCTCCTCGTTGTCATGGTCCTCTTCTTCGATATGTTCTCTTTGCCGCTTTCCTCCTTTTGACGATTCGGCAATTTCGTCTTCGCCACTGCCGCTGTCTTCATCCTCATATAAAGATTCGAGTCTGATTTGTCAGATACAGTTCCGTTGTTCATGGCTTCAGTTACTCTGTTGTAGTAGTATACAATTGTGGGAACAAGTTTCATCGCTTGCGGCACACAAGAAAAGTTTTGAGCGCGAAGCACTTTTGTTCACAACTCCCATTTAAATTTGAAGAGTTGGGCACACATGTTGTTTGTATGCTTGACACAGAGTCAATTTGAATGGGTGTGTCGACAGAAATTATTACTAAAGGCACTGTACAATTGTTTGTGGCAAGCTACCGTTGTAAATAAATATTGCTGTGTCGGGGATTGAAGGCTTACTAGTTATATTCCTGCAATATATCATGATGTGTATACGTTTATATGGCAATATTTTGCCGCTAATCGTTTTTGTAACCGCCACAATTACTTCGTGGGAATACTCCGATGTTTGCGCATCATGTACACTCACTCGGTACGATGAAGATGCGCATGTGCTTGGTATATATGATTTGTTACTAAGTGCTGCGAGTTTTTTTAGGTGCTGCGATGCGTCAGTTCTCAGTACTAAGGTAAATTACCATTATCATCTTAAGTACTGGCTGGCTGGTGATGCATTCGACTTGGAATTTCTGTATGTGACAAGAATGTGTGCCTGAATACACATAAGGATTTAGCACATCTATGGCTACGTTAGTTAGGGTCTTGTTGCCATGGCAAAATGAAGAAGATGAAAAATAAATGACTAACACATGTTTATTTGTTTTTGTACTTAGACAGTTTTGAGGGGAAGGAAATTTTGGCCTGAAGTCCCATGGGCAACGCGTGCCTTGCGTAGTATTGGTTATACTGGAATCGACGTGAAATGCACTATTTTGCACGAGTTGCTTTCACAACAATTTATGGACATCCACACTGCTGTTGCACTCTTTGTGCCCAGCACATACGTATACCACATTCATGCTTGTTGTCGTCTGAAGAGGAGAACTGCTTGCTTTTCTGGCGTGTTGGAACTCTGGTACAATTGCCTTCTCCCCAGACAGGGATTTGCAAATCTGTCCTTTGTGACGACGTGTTGCCTTATCACTCAACGTGAAGAGGGGGAATTGCTTGTTTTTCTGGCGCGTGCGAACTCAGGATTGGTTGTTCCCCCCAGACAGGGGTGAACAACTTGTCGTTAGTGATCGCGTTGCCGCCTTATCGTCGGTATCATCATGTTTGCAGATCCTTCACGAGATCGCGCCAGGATAGCTAGCGCGCGGCGTACGCTTCCGGCGCAGAGCTCTGTTTCAGCCATGGGACGCAATCCGCGTGCGGTTGGGGTTGGTGCTGCAGGCCATGACATTGCTGGCAGTTCTCTGCCTTTAGATCGGACTGCTGGAGGAGTTCCTCGTACAATTCAAGGACTCCTTCGTCAGGGTCTGTCGCTCCGTTCTCAACCAAATCAGGTGGCGTCGTCAACGACTCTTCCTCACCAAAAGGATTGACGTCATCGTCGTCGTCCAATTCATGCTCATCGGGGTCATCGTCACCATCTAGTGCTTCAACAGAAGCAGCACGACCAGCATCCTGAACAGAACTGAATTCGAATGGTGCAGAAAATCGTTGACGACTGTGACCCTCCTGGTGTCCAGTAGTTACTTGTCCTGTGAGGATATGTGAGGACAACGAAGCGTGGTTTTGCGCGGCCTTGGCAGCACTCCGGTTAATCAAAGTACCACCAATACCAGCAGACGGATCAATTGTGCTCTTCCGAGAAGCATAAATGCTGTTGCAAACAAGATTGTGATTCAGGTGTACCTGGATTCGCTTGAAGGGTTTGTGACATCCGTCGCACAACGTAGTAGAGGATGTGCGTTTCGGCATGTGAATCCTTGTAAAGAGAGAAGCAATGCACAGAATTGTCGAAGATTCAACAATGAACTCAAAAGGTCACTGGACCTGTTGAACAACAGCCATTAAATGCCAGAAATACGGTAAAAGTTTTAGACAACGCCATTCACTGTGCCTCGGAAACCTAACTGGCGAGTATGCCTCAATATCAGTGAATTTAGAAAACACCAAGTCAAATTTTTGAAAAAATGGTTGCAGCAGTGAAAATCAATTCGTTATATCCATCACTTTGTTGATTCAATCAGAAATATAGTTATAGTTTATATTTTTTTGTTGATATCAAACCATATAGATTGATTATAATTCGAGAATTCACTGATAAAATTTGATAATTAATATATTTTAGTATTATATCATTATAACATGTAGAAAGAAACCAACTATATACAACTATTGACTATTTAAGTCTAAAAGTAACCACTTCAGTAAACATAAACTGTCATTAATGACTACATGTATATCAACTCACAAAAACCCACCTTGTGATGCGGGTTGTTGTAAAGCTGTGCTTGGTACCTCATTAGGTTCACCAATATCTTGGTTAGCGTCGCCATTATTGTCAAGATCATCCTCAACAATGTCCATTGGTTTGGGATCAGGGTTGTTTGCAACTTCTGGTAACGGATCTGGGTCGGCATCAGGATAAAAGTTAACAGTTTCCCTAGTGGAGTCATTATTACTGCAAGAGTAACAATGATTGTCAACAAAATCATCAACATCAGCATCAGCTGGGGAGCTTGGCAAATCTTCCACCTTGATTGGGACAGGGTGCTGAACATCCAAATAGGTTAAACTCTCAGAGGAAATGGTCGGATTGTGGGCTCTGCAGGCCCATTGTTGTGGATTGGGGGAGGAAACCGCGGTACGAATGACAGTAGCTGCATTTCCCGTGTCAACGGCAGCGCAGTACAAGGGCGATGCGTCAGAACCGATAAAGGGACGTTTCGCAAAATCAGGAATCTCCAAAATGACGTCAGGAATCGGGCTTGACGTGGAAAATTTGCAAACAGAATCGAGGGTTGTTGAGTTGTTGTCGGAATTTGGATTGGGATGGGACTCCCCAAAGGAACAGGGACTGTACTGGGGAAAGTACCAGGGTAGTTAGGAGACGTAGGCGGGGTGGCCTTGGGAGTTTTGGGGGAATCCGGAATGTTTGGTTCAATCGTGGAAAAATCAGTACAAAAATTCTGAGTACCGGATCCGTTGTCACTGTTCTCATCATGCGTCATAGTTTTTCGTCGCGCGTCCGCTGAATTGCTGGAGGTTCCGGAATTTCGGCTCTTTTATGTGTCTCGTACCTTTTACGCAGATTATCTACCAGAAATTTGTTCGACAAACATCTAAATAATTCCTCGTTTCCAAAATGATAGAATATCTTCTGTTGATACACTATAATTAAAACCGTGCTTTATTTTGGAACTGTTTTTTAAATCGTTTGTTATGACAAGTACGACATCGATTCAATGTCTTGGATGAACTAGTACTATGTAGGGATATTTAAAAAAGGCGTTGGCTCTTGAGCCACTGGCTCTTGAGCCACTGGCTCTTGAGCCATTGGCTCTTGAGCCCCTGGCTCTTGAGCCATTGGCTCTTAAGCCACTGGCTCTTAAGCCACTGGCTCAAGAGCCAATTTACCTCGTCCAACTAGTCGAGGAACGTGTTTTCTTTAAATGAGAACTCGCCACACGGGGAACGGAAAAAAATGACAGGTCATCTAAGGTCGATGGTATGCGTATGCGTTACGTCTCCATTGATACATATGTATTTCGGCACATACTACATTTTCTGTAAGCATCGGCGAAACAATATACAGGTATGAAGAGAATACATTCATACATATAGGCACATAGAACATTTTCTGTAAGCATCGGCGAAACAATACTCAGGTATGAGGAGAATACATTCAGCGAATGACAAGGAGTGGTATGACATAAAGTGCGAGCACTTTTGAGGACGAGCTCTATGACACAGACAAAACGTGTGTTCTTGAGTTTGACTTCGCCGGGGGCTGTTGTTCAGCCGTTGGCTCTTGAGACAACGGCTCTTGAGCCAATGGCTCTTGAGCCAGCGGCTCTTGAGACAACGGCTGCCGACACCTCAAATGTCGAATATCCTTAAGTAGGATTTTCATAAAACGTCGATTCCGTTGTCGCATAGTCTAATCTCAAGTTCTTTAGTTGAAGCTCAAAATTTGTCACGTCATGAGATTGATGTACCTAATGATCCGGACATTTGAAGTGATGGAACGTGGAATATTTGTCGGGCGTGACGAACAAAGTTGTAGAATTAGTATCCGTAGCCAGTAGTATACACTTATAGGTAAAAGAGCCGAAATTCCGGAACCTCCTGGTGTCCATCAAAATGCCCGAATTACTCCCAGAACTTTGAACAGTCATTTCTCGAGATCTATCGCTTCGATTTTGCTCAGATTTGGGGAGGGCACTAAAAAGGTTGTACTGTGGCGCCTGGCATCGCGTGGTATGGCGTGCAAGTGCGTGCGCGATCATGGTGAGTGTGTTTTGAAGAGACATCAATTGCTCGTTTCCAATGGCTCTGATGACCTTGTCAACGTCGTCTTGGATCTCCCCCAGGGTATAAGAGGCTTTAATTGGTTCCTCATCTTCGGTGAAAATGCCAATTGTGCAAACGTAGCGAGCCATGTTGATGGGATAAAATCTGCGAGCGCGAGGCCTGCACTTCGAGGAAACCATAGGAGGCTAAATAAGCTCCTGTGGCTGGTGGCGTTTGGATGGCGGCATTGGCGTCCGCGATGTCGATTGTGGAGTGTGGATGTTCCATGTTCTTGTTGTATTTATTGTTGCTGACCTTGGTGGTTGTAGCAAATGTAGTCCTGTTGTTGTTGTTGTTGTTGTTGTTGTTGTTGTTGTTGTTGTTGTTGTTGTTGTTGTTGTTGTTGTTGTTGTTGTTGTTGTTGTTGTTGTTGTTGTTGTTGTTGTTGTTGTTGTTGTTGTTGTTGTTGTTGTTGTTGTTGTTGTTGTTGTTGTTGTTGTTGTTGTTGTTGTTGTTGTTGTTGTTGTTGTTGTTGTTGTTGTTGTTGTTGTTGTTGTTGTTGTTGTTGTTGTTGTTGTTGTTGTTGTTGTTGTTGTTGTTGTTGTTGTTGTTGTTGTTGTTGTTGTTGTTGTTGTTGTCCTCCTCATTATCATCTGCAGGTCCAATGTCTTTGTAGTTATCATTGGTAGATGCATAATGCTTTGTAGTTTCATTTTCTGGTTCAGTAGTTGTGCCCTTGTTGTTGTCATCCGTGGTGGTTGAAGTAGTTGGAATAGTTGGAGAAGTGCATCACAAGGTGGCGGGTGGTACATGTAACATATTTGTTACATAGACTGTTTTTTTTTGAGTCCGGTACAGTTCGAAATATCTTATTACAATGTACCATATTGATTTTCCTGTTTATTTTTTTGTGCATGTACCAATATTTTTTGAGTCCAGTACATCGTCCCGACGTGCATGTTACATGTAAAATTTTTTTTATTGTACCATTGCCTGCTTACTGTCCGTAATTTGTTTGTCTTTGTACAATGTTTTTTTTTAGTCCAGTACAGCGTTGTAACATTCATTCTACACCAATCACCTTTTTGTCACTGCACCACGCATGCTTTGGATGTCCATTCTTTGTTACAATGTATCATCTTGTCACAGTACCATTCCTGTATAATAATACTGCTTTTCATAGTACTGGGTCGCTGCGTTCAATTGTTGCTAGTTACAACTCAATAAATGCATTGACTACTTGTTCATTCCGGTCCAAACTCCTTTGCGAATCACTGTAATCCACCTCCCTCTCATTGCTCCTCCACTCCCTGTCCTGCTTGTTGCCGAAGACTTGCCATTAGCCTACCCTCAGCCTCCCTTGCATTTCGACTGGCCCTGTCCTCTTGCACCATTTGGCACAATTCATTGAATCGCAGCACACCGTCCTCGCTCCAGCCTCCATATTCACAGTACCCAACGCTACTTCTTGTGTACCTCCCAGCAATCCGTTTTGACCTCTCTTCTCCCCTTCGATCCTCGTGGTACCTCTTGATCCACTTGTCAATATAATTTTCATATAGAAGCAACGCAAATGCTTCGTCCGAAACCGTCACAATCAGTTCTCCGGTATCGTTTGATGTTGCTTCTGATATCATTGCCTTATACTTTGTCCTCGCCCCCCATGCCCTCTTTCCACTGACACATTCCAGCAATTCACCAGCAAACCACAGAAAGGCCTCTCTCTCCAGATCAGACTGTGACTGCCGTAGCTTGCAAAGGATATCCATTGAATAGGGCGGTGGCTCCACTTCATCAACATGGTTTTTAATCTTCAGCAGTTTCATCACTGCTTCAGTAGCAGCTTGCCCACATGTGCTACGTTTAGTATTCAGGCTTCCAACGACACATGTTTTGTAGATCCTCACAAATTTGGAAGCATCAGCTGGTTTCTCCGAATCCACAACCACCTGCATTACCTTGTCGAAGTGTTCCCCGCTTGTAATGAACTTGCATTTCCGGAAGACTTTCGTTTTCACCACAATCTGTATGCGATCGGCAACATGTTTCTGCTGCATTGCTTTTGCGGCTCTGTAGGACATGGCTCGTCTTCCGGCTTCATGTAGTAGTGTCCGATCTCCTGCCCTGTACCTGATATCTTGTCCAACACCTTCGTGATGTTCCCAAATGGACTCCTGCTGGTTCTGCACGTGGTGTCTCTGGTGCATTTCCTGATTCATTGGAGGTTGCTGCTGTCGAGAGACCAACAAGTCATCATTGAAGTCGTTTCCTCTGGATGGAGGCAATCGTCCATTCTGACGAACATGGTTGTCTGACTGTGTGCTTGTCCAATGATTGAGTGGAGCTTGTGTCCTGTTCTGGTCACGTGCAGTTTGGATGGGTCTGTCTCCGAATGGAGGTCTGCCTCCGGTAGATGGCGGCCTGCCACCGACTTGCATATTTGCAGTACTGTTGCTTCCACCCTGCAGCATATTCCCATTGTTCAGGTGATATGAAGTGTCACCTGGAATGTCTCTGGATGGAGGCATGCCGTCGACTTGCACATCACCAGAAAAATGGGGTCCTCCCTCCTGTTGCTGGCGATCCCGCTCATGGTGACCTTCTCCTACTGCATGAGAGTCATCCTCACTACTAGAGCAGTTATCTTGTGAAAGGGTGTCTAGTTCCTCCAATACAGACTTAGATGGTGAGCTTCCTCTACTCTCGTTGCCATTTGCGTTCAAATGCCGTTCCAAATTTTGATTCAAGTTGCGCAGACTCCTCCTCTGCTGTACTCTCCTTCCCTGCACATCTTTTGACCTACCTCCTGATTCTGGGTCTATGTTTTCATCATTCCAAACCCTCTTTGGCGGCATTCCTGTTCGTCTTAATTGCTTGTTTCCTCTTACCTGGTCGTACAATGTTTCAGACAATGTGTTGGAGTTTGTGTTTCTTTTCATGTTTTGTGCGCTCCTTTTGTTGGGCGGATGCGAGGACAACCGGTCGTACATTTGATTTCAAATCACCGTACTAGTACTCCTTGTACATGCTGTATGTACAGCTATATTTACTACGTTTATGTTCTATTGTATACATGGTCACGCTATACATATGTCCACGTACGCATTGCGTTTATGTAGAACCTATTTTCGGCAACTTTGGTGTTTTCTTGCACCAGTGCAACTACTTCTGGCGTGCTTTTTGCACCCGCAACGCTAAAAGCCAAAATATTGCAATTTCCTCACACAGTATCATTCTACTGCGTCAAAGTGGATGTCATCGCATGTCGTCATCGGACGAAACGAAGATGTGAAGTTTGCGTGCCATACCAGGTACTACGAAACGCATCAAGTACAAGTACAGCAATGATTGCTTCACAAGAACAACTTTGATTGGAAAATTCATACTGTTGCACTCCGTTAAATTCCTACTGTTCATACTACAGTACAAGTAACCTGATTCGAATGGTTCGACAATGCATTCGGATGATTCGATTACATTACTCCTTTGAGTCGAGCAAGTCAAAAACAGGCACGCTATTCATTCTATTTTCATTCTTTTCACCATTGATATAGCGTGTCAAGAATGAAATAGCGTGACCAAAATGTCAAAAGGCCCAACCGGTGGTATAATTTTTGGACATTTTCGTCACGCTATTAGACCATTTTTGCAAAATAGCGTGACGGGTGGGGATGCTCTTATGTTCTATTTTAGACATGGTGTATACATATGTCTCCACGTACGCATTGCTATGTTACTGTATGTAGTACGTTTAGTACCACGCATGGTATTTGAATTTTGTTTGTACCAGCATGACGTTTTCGTTGGGCGGATGCGAGGACAACCGGTCGTACATTTGATTTCAAATCACCGTATGCATACTATTACTCCCTGTACATGCTGTATGTACAGCTATATTTTCCTACGTTTGTGTTCTATTACGTTTAGTACCTCGCATGGTATTTGAATTTTGTTTGTACCAGCATGATGTAGATGTCTGTGCTGGGTACTTTGAGGCATAGTACCTGAATTCAATTCTACACCGGTTTGCAACGCATTTTCTCAATGCAAAGATATATAGTCACGTATGTAGTATTTCGAACGAAATTTTGCGTGCATATGCGCATATGCTCCCACTATGAGCAAGTTGTAGTATGCATATCTTTGATACTTAGCACAGGTTGATACGTACTACGTATCAATCGTCTGCAACATGTCAGTGCCCGACGGTTATGATAGTCGTTTTGCACGTATTGCCAGTGTAAGCTACAGTTATCAAATGGTTTCCAAGTTTCAACTTATTCCCTATGTAACTAAGTTTCTTCATACATGGCATATATCTAGATACCTTCTTTGCATGTATGCGTGTACATGGCAAATTCCTATGTAACTAAGTTTCTACATATATGGCATATATGTAGATACCTTCTTTGTATGTATGCTTGTACAGCGCAAATTTGTGGTTTTTAAGCGGCAAAATGAAGTCCCACATTGCAGTCTTGTTGTTTGTGCAACATATGTTGCTTGAACTAGCCTGTACGTAGTCCTCTAGTACTTTTTCACCGCTCTGCTTTTTAGTTTCTTTCCGCAATTTGTAGCAATTAACACACGTTCACAGGTTTGACGAATACGATCTTTGTTGCCATCCAGTAACAATCAAGATCAAATCGTCGCTTCCATCCAGTGACACGGTGCTTAACGTTGCGAGAGGAATTGTCGTTCCGTCGCTTCGCTGACGCGGTGCCGCTTAACGTTGCGAAAGGAATCTTCGTCGCCCTTACCGACGTTGTACTTGAGGTTTCAAAGTGATCGTCGCTGCCATCCAGTGACGCGTTCGCATCGCTGCAAAGAAACAACGTCGCGAAGAAACGAATCGTCGTTGCCATCCAGTGACGCTCGATTGTGTGTTGACGCCGCAGTTCTTGACGTTGCGAAGAGGATCGTCGTTGCAATCCAGTGACGCGGTGCTTGACGTTGCGAAGAATTGTCATCGCCATCGCTTTGACGTTGCGAAGAAACGAATCGTCGTTGCCATCCAGTGACGCTCGATTGTTTGTTGACGCCGCGGTACTTGACGTTGCGAAGAGAATCGTCGTTGCCATCCAGTGACGCGGTGCTTGACGTTGCGAAGAGAATTGTCGTCGCCATCGCTTTGACGTCGCGAAGAAACGAATCGTCGTTGCCATCCAGTGACGCTCGATTGTTTGTTGACGCCGCGGTACTTGACGTTGCGAAAGGATCGTCGTTGCCATCCAGTGACGCGGTGTTTGACGTTGCGAAGAGAATTGTCATCGCCATCGCTTTGACGTTGCGAAGAAACGAATCGTCGTTGCCATCCAGTGACGCTCGATTGTTTGTTGACGCCGCGGTACTTGACGTTGCGAAGAGAATCGTCGTTGCCATCCAGTGACGCGGTGCTTGACGTTGCGAAGAGAATTGTCGTCGCCATCGCTTTGACGTTGCGAAGAAACGAATCGTCGTTGCCATCCAGTGACGCTCGATTGTTTGTTGACGCCGCGGTACTTGACGTTGCGAAAGGATCGTCGTTGCCATCCAGTGACGCGGTGCTTGACGTTGCGAAGAGAATTGTTGTCGCCATCGCTTGACGTTGCGAGGAGAATCGTCGTTGCCATCCAGTGACGCGGAGCTTGACGTTGCGAAGAGAATTGTCGCCATTGCTTGACGTTGCGAAGAAACGAATCGTCGTTGCCATCCAGTGACGCTCGATTGTTTGTTGACGCCGCGGTACCTGACGTTGCGAAGAGGATCGTCGTTGCCATCCAGTGACGCGGTGCTTGTTGTTCTTACAATTATGTCTACTTCACCATTTGGGAGACGCTCTTGCAATCATACTCGGGAATGTGGCTCCTCTCTTGTGAGAACCGCAAACGCAAGGCGGACTCTGATGTCTTGGATGTTCAGGATCTCGCCTCGCCGGTACGTCGTGTGTTGGTGGCTTCCCATGTGGTTGGGGGCCGAACGTTTCCTGGAGCTTTCGCGTTATATCATTGCGGGTACAAAAATCCACGTGTCTTTTGCGGTCTTTCGTCTGGAGATGAGTCGCATTTTCGGATCCCGCGCGCCGCAGACATTCTGCCCTAGTCAAGTGCAGGCTGCGGCGGTGTTGTCGAAATGCATTCCACGTCATCTGTCGGAGTCTTTCACCAAGCGCTTTCTCCATCATCAGGGATTGCCCACAGCCGGTTCAAAGTGGGTGCATGATGCCATCCTGCCTGGAGCACAGGTTTGCAAAACCTTCGTTTCCAGTATTCACGAAGCACTAGTGGATACCTTTGGTGTTGGTAATGTTTCCGTGGAACAGTGCCAATTCATGAAGTGTGATCGCGACAAGACGTGTGGTGTGGCTGTTCCTCACGTTCTTGAGATCATTGTTCTCGATGCTGTCTTGGCGCGTTCCAAGAAAGTTCCAAGGCCATTGTCTTCCACCCGCGCTACGGTTGATACTCCTGTCAAGATGCGTATTGATGACATTTCCCTGAAGGAGCCCTGTCACGACCACCGTTTCAGGGCGTTGGTCGCTGTGCTTCCGGAGGCGGGTGTGTTTTACTGCCACCGGGAGAGGAGGAAGGTGTTTTACTGCCACCGGGAGAGGAGGCACTTTCGTCGGATTCGGGTTTCTCACGAGTGATGACTACTTCTCTGTGCTTCTTGTGAATGAAGGAGTCCCACGTTGTTGACCACTCAGATGGGGAGAGAATCATGAATAGGTACTTGATGTCGGGAAGACTTTGCGCATTGTTGTCGGGGGGCGAATCGCTGAATGTATCGGGAATGGCCACAGTAGGTCTCCATATTGCATTGACATGGACAAGGTAGAGGATTGGTTGGAGAGTTCCGGGGATTAATGAGAGCTTGAACTCTCGAAAGATGGATCTGTCAACTTCCTCTTCCACATTGTTGTGGTCATTGACTTCTTCGACGTCAAGGTCTTCCACATCACTGCTGTCATCATCATTGTCAAGCACAACCTCATTGTAAGACTCAATAACCGCATAAAAACCAGGCGTTTTGACGGCAACAGATTGTCCTGAGTGGGGAAACTGATACGGGAACCACTTTGTACATTGTGAAGGTTGAGAAGGTGTGAATTCAAGAAGGAAGAGATCATTGAATCCGGACCACTTGACCAAAGCATAGTCGAACCATGGTTTTGGTGATGATAGTTGGGATGGGCACGATAGATCTGTCCATCAGCAGATTTGTATTCAGTGTGACAGTGAAGAATTGGCGTAGTCAAGTGAGGGAGGCAATACGATGCCAGGGTGTTGGTAACATGTGAATTCAGGTGGTACTCCTCAGGAATGGAGTCGTCAACTTTCTTCTTTGATGCAAAACGGCGGCACTTTACATTACCATGAGCATCCCTCTCCATGGAATACCTCTTGCCTTGCAAGCGATGAGTGGTGGGAGGCAAGTTGGTGCTTGAGAGGAATCGCTGACACTGGAAACAGACTTCCTAATTGCAAGGTTCTCAACATAACGCATAGCAGCCTGGACTGTAAATGTTTCTTGACGCTTTTGGGTATTCCGTGTGGTATCTTTGGAGATGGTGATGTGAGCAGACTCTGCATAGGAACTATTCATAACCTCGGGGACACCAAAATTGAGGATGTCGTCTGCAATATGCAACACAAGATGTGTTTTGATTGTTGCATTGCCCATGGCACCGGCAAGTCTGGGGGCAACAAACTTCAGGGTTCGCATCAGCGACGATGTTGCATAGCCAGATCTCAATGCGGATAGACGTGGGATATGAGGTTGCTTCAGCCAGGCGTGCCATTCAAGCAAAGAACTGAGTAAAAAGCTTCCAGTCGTTGACAAAATCAGGGTTGCTCAGGTTCATGTCAACATCGGGCTGATGAGACGATGCCTTTTTTGATTGAAATATTTCTGAGAATTGAGTGGTGTACAATGAAATCAGCATGATGAACAGGCATCCCGCATATTCATGTCCAGGAATGTTAGCGGTGGAGGAAAAACCCTTTGTGACATTTGTCTTGGGAATCTGACGATCACTTTGCCGGCGTACTTGCTGGTTGATGTCCAATAACAGATTATTATACCTCCTTGCAAATTCGGATGTCTTTCCAATTTGCTTAAAGAACGAGTCAAGAACATTTTTGAACCAGCCTAAAAGAACCAAGTGAAGGATCTCGCCAGGGCAGGCACCAAAAATGCCGCGATCGTTGTGGGCGCCAAATCGGACAGAATCGAATGCATTGATCAGAAACTGTTGAGAATTGGACTTCAACAAGTCAAACTGTCGCTTGGGGTGACCATTTCATTGACGGACTTGGGTGTGCGTTTTGGATAGGCACGTGCCTTGGAATAACCTGATTTCCCAGTTGGACACTCGCAAGCACGACATAGCTGTGCAACACCTGCTGTGCGAGATCGGTAATGACCACAGAGAGTGTCATGTCCCTCAGTGTCTCCAACAATGAATGGAACGTAAGGGTGCAAGACAACAGGGAAAGATTTACCGCGATAACAAAGGTTCCATTTCATACCTGTTTCTTGGAGTTGAAGATATCCTGACTCACGAAGAATGAAGTCAATTTGAAGGTGATATTCATTTACGCGGTAGCAAGCATCAGAAACAAGTGAAGATGATACAATTGGGAGTGGCGTATTGGCTTTTGGAACACCAGGAGAGGAATCACGTTCCTTCACAGGAGTTGTGTTGATGAAACCCAACACCCTCATTGCGGCGGGTGTCTTGCGAATGTCATGCTTCATCAGTCCATAGGAAAGAACAATGGGTTCCAAACTCAACCTACCACCGCCACCAATGTCGCATGTTGTCTTATCAATTGCAAGTATGCATGGAAGTAACATATCCTCAGGATTCTTGATAAGCTTGTCGTAGGTTTTCAGGTAGGACATGCCAGTATTGATATCACCCAAAACTGACCCGGACGGTTTTGCAAATGGGTCAAGGTGGTGATTGTTGGGGTCGTGAAATATATAGTTCTCGTCCTGGTTAAGGTCCGGACAAGAAAGAAGAGAACTGAATACGGCATGGGCACTAAAATAAACAACCTCAATGTGGCAGTTTGAATAAGGGAGGTAGAGCTCTTTCACGATGGGAGTCAAAGAATCGAGGCCAACACGTCCACGCAGCTTGTCCATAACCGTCTTTCGTGAAGTGATCGGCATGTCGCGAAAAATGTGTCCTTCTGAGCAGGATCTAACAGCCCACTTCATAACCTCGTCATAAGCAATCATTGGAGCTTTGAGTCTCTTCAGGGTCTGAAGGAGATCAATCTGAACCTTTTCTTCAACAGAAAACAACGACAGTTCAAGGCCATCATCGTGATCATTTGACCATGGATCCTTGAATGTATCAGAAAAAGAAGGGGCATCGCCAATCTCAGCAGCAGACATAGGGACACTGCTGTTGGGATGGTTGGATGCAAAGGTGGTGGAGTCCTCAGCGATGGATAGTAAAGGGTCATTTTCATCAACATCAGCAAATGACGAGGTACCAACAAAATCATCCTCAACGTGCAAGGGTAGTAAAGATATGTGATCGTTGTTTGCATGGGCACCAGTAACAGATGACAAGGCAGCATGAAAGCTCGCATTGGTTTGTTGGTGATGAAGGGGTGGTGCGTCCATTATGCCACCATGAATGGAAGGATCTTTTGAGTAATCCAAGGAACACTGAGGATGCGTTGAGAGATGACGGGACAGACCCATTGGGCCAGCAACAACAAATCGACCACATGAAATACATTGGTCTTTCTCTGGGGATAACATGAGGACTTTCTTGGCATTTCTCCTGCGTGAATTTTCGATCCGACGTGAAAGCCTGGCCTGGAGGCTCATGGTGGTGGCATCCAAATGAACAACAGACAAGGACGAGCGACTTAAACAGAAAACCCTTGCATGTAGGTTGAGAATGACACAAATGAAGTGGTACACCGATACCAAGAAAGTTGCGAATACAAAAAAAGAAACAGAACACTTCATACATAGAGGTGTTCACTATATGCATGGATATGTTTGAAATACAAAATTGGCGTACCATAGGTGGTACACTTATTTTGAATGGTTTTGGTTGAAAATTCCATATTAATGTAAAATACATAAAGGTACAAATTGTAAAAAGTTTGGACATAATTTGTAAAATAATGTACTATGTAGGAGTCCATGTAAAAGCCGCCGCCTTGTGATGTGGCTTGCATCTTTGCAGCCATCTTGGTTGGAGTGGTAGCCCTGTGGCTAATGTGGGTGCCCTGATGGAATGGAGCTGCAATCTTGTTGTTGCGCTCATGGAGGTGGAGGTTGCAATCCTCCTGGATGATCTGGTCAAAATTGTCGTCGGAATTGGTGGCATGATAGGCGGCTTGGGGACCTTTCTTGATGGAGGTGCGCCTCTTCTTCTTGGTTGGTTGATCCTGATCGTCATCAGGGGTAGTGTTGGGAGAAGGAAAACGGTGGACACGGCGATGCTTGGATCCTCTGGGAGATCCGAAAGCTAAGGCTCCATGATAGAGGCCAGGATAAGTGGGCGTGTCGGGAGGGACAGGATTTGCGCCGATTGGGGCGCAAACGTCGACGTTATCGTCGAAGGCATCGAGGTCTTCGGCCTTACGGGCGGACCTAGTGATGCGAGGGGCAAGGGTGGGGGGGGGCGTTCTTCATGGTGGACTTGGGGAAGCTTCTGTTCTTCAATGGGGAGTTTAAATTCGCTGCTGGCAAGTCCAAAAGGAGAGGGAAATTAATAGCAGTTAAACTCAAATTGTTAACGGCCGTAGGAAGGCTCGCCCAATGATTGTGCATGTCGGGCTAGTAATTTCTCTCGACGGTAGAGCCTTGGACCGGTGGTTTGAGGCGAGCAACCATGACAGTGTTCGTGTGATCGGTACACAAGTACTGGCCAACGGTAGACTTAAGGTTAGTACGACATAGAAGTCTAGCGTCGGACTTCACGGGTGAGCAAGCGAACCTGACGGATCGTCCAGCTTTGGGCAATGGTGTTTTGTAGACATACACCATGGCGGTAGTAGATTTATTGATACAAGGATGTAGAAATGTAGGAAACTAAGTAGTAAAGGCCTTTACTGGTTTTGGTTTGTGGAAATTATAAGTTAAATTAAGGATGAAAAATGAAGATGAGACTAGCAACAACATTAGTTGGAGTCTCACAAATGAAGTGTGGTCTTAGTCCCACTTCCTGAGTGGTGTTTGGGAAGTGTTGTCCATACTAGTAAAAAGAGTGTTGTTGAAGTTATCAACAACACTCATGATTTGAACTACATAGGAAGTGATTCAAATCATTTTTGTGTTGCAGACCGGTACCCATAGAGTTCTGATTCTCAGAATTCTACTGGAACGGGTCACGGACAGACTAAGGAAAATAAGGGACTGTCTACTGTAGTACCGTATGGTATTTAACCTTACAGTAAGTACTAGAGACAGTGTGACAGAGTGACAGTAGATTCCTAACATGCATTGCCAGTACACAGTGCAGTAGTGGGCTGTAGGCATCTTCGAAGCTCGCACCACGCGATTTTGAATTTTGACCACAAAAAACGTTCCCTTGGTGGCCGGACCACCCGGTCTGTCTGGCACAACGGCACAACGCTACATGTATCGAAATGTCCATGGGCAACGCACGAAAGTGCGCACATGCACGCCCAAGCAAACTCGCGCAGCCTCCAAAATTGGAGCGCATGATTCGTGACCATCAAATCAGTCTGTCTCGAGTCTAGGAAAGGAAAGGCGCAGTCTTTTTCGTGTGGTTGAGAGAGTTGAGTGCCTACTTCTTGCAAACTCCTAGGTTTCAACCATGTCCGAAGAAGAGCACGATTACAACATTGAGAACGCCGATGCCGGCGCCTCTGCTACCATTCCCATGGAAGCCGGGCAGATCAAGAAGGGAGGGTAGGTGACATGATGATACGTCCGCAACGAGCATTTTCCATTTCCCCTGGAAGGCACTGGTTTTCACGTACCGTCGTACTATGGCTACGGAAGACTGCCTACAATACCGCGTGCGAGTACTGTTGTTGAGCAACAACTGATAAATATTTGCTATCCATCAGTCACCAACTAAAACTGACTTGAGTGTAATGTTGGGAGTCCTGTGATCACTCCCCTCTAATGTCCTGTTGGGCTTGTCGAAGCAACGGTCAAAGGAACATGAACTCTTGCCTCATTCCTTCCTGTGCTTGTCCGAACCACAACCTCATAACATTGGATTCACGTATGTTGGCACTCAAACTCACTCCTTATCGTGCCTCTGCTTCTTCAGATTCATGATGATCAAGGGAAAGCCATGCAAGGTTTTGAGCATTTCCGTCTCCAAGACTGGAAAGCACGGCCACGCCAAGTGTAACTTCACCGCCGTCGACATTTTCACCGGAAAGAAGTTGGAAGATATGATTCCATCCACCCACGGAACCAGCGTTCCTATTGTCAACCGTACCGAATGGGAGATTATCGACATCGGGGAGGACGGAGAGCTCACCCTCATGGACGAAGGAGGCACCCAAAAGACCGACCTTAACCTCCCTGAAGTTCCCGAGGGACTTGCCCAAGAGATCAGGGACGCATGGAGCGACGGAGAGAACACTGTCAAGGTTGCGGTTCAGGCTGCCGTCGGAATCGAGCAGGTTATCTCCTTCAAGAAGGAGTAGTGGACTAAATCAGAAACAAGTACTACTATCCGAAACGCACACGCACACCTACTCTTTCATCGCCCTCGTCCAACAATTTCATCATCATGTGTTTTGATGAAACGAATCGAATCAAGATTCATTTTCTCACAGCGCCTTCTCGTACGCACCAGCAAGGATAGAAACAACCATAAGCTAGTCTGTCTGAGTTGGTAGTCAAACCATATATCTGGCGTTCTCCAGGTACCTATCTTTTTGACAAGGCCTATCCTGGCAAACTCCATTTCGACGAACCGATTAGGAAGGCTTACCACTACTACTACTACCACCACTGTCGCCGTACAATTTCAGAAGCTCGTACTCGTCCGCTTCGGTCAGCTTCTTGGCAATGTCTTCGTGATGCAGTTCGCGCTCTTCTTCATCACTCTTGAGGAGATTCTCAAACGCAACCTTCTCCTCGTCCTTCATGACGTACGGCGAATACAATTCGCCAGGAAACACACCAGATTCCACATCCTCTTTGAACTCCTTCAATCCAACTTGAATTTCATGTCCTATTCGAGCATATCGTTTACAGAATTTCGGAACGAACGCCTCATGGTGCGGATGCGACAACATCCCCAGCATATCATGAAAGACCAGTACTTGTCCCGATGTGCCACCACCGGCTCCAATGCCAATGGTGGGAATTTCGAGTGTATTCGTAATGGCCGCGGCTACATTGGCTGGGACACATTCCAACACAATGCCAAAGGCACCCGCATCTTGCAATCGCAATGCCTCATCCACCAACACGCGCGCCCGAGCAGCAGTTCGACCCTGGGCGCGAAAACCACCAATCACGGAAATGGCTTGAGGAGTCAGGCCAATATGACCCATGACGGCAACTGGAGGGAGAGTGCGTGGGTGAGCACATGCCAAACACGAATGGATCGCACACGACACAATGAAACTATTGAACGTACCACCACCACTGACGATTTTCTCCACCGTTTTCGCCCTTGCTTTGCTTCCTCCCTATTTTTTCATCGTGATGAGGGATTAAAGACGATGAGTGACAAGGAACGATTTGGTGCAACATCACCTGCATGGCGTCATAATCCAGTCAATGCCAATTTCGGTCAATCTACTACACGCGGGACGCACACAGATCCGAAACTTCATTACACCAATATCAAACAGAAACTCACTCACCTCGATTTTGACAGCATCAACACCTGCTTCCTTGACAAATCTATAAGCATTTCCTAGAGCCACATCTGTATCCTCAAATTCATAAGATCCGAATGGCATGTCCCCAATCAGCATGGGTATTGTCGGCGCATTGGAAGCGGCAGCATATTCGATTCCCCGCTTCACGTTTTGACAATGATGCAGCATTTGTTCCATGGTGACGGGTTGTGTGGTTTCAAAGCCCATTTCCACCATGGCCGCAGAATCCCCAACCAAGACGATATCAATGCCAGCTCGTGCCACATGAACGGCGGATGGGTAGTCGTAGGCAGTCACCATGGTTATCTTTTGACCATGGCGCTTCTTGGAGGTCAAGGAGAGGGCGGATGCCTTGGAAGTT
>JAKSYS010000471.1:0-49940 GCA_022925895.1 Fragilaria crotonensis
AAACTTAACTCACTCCGGCGCAGAAACCGACCGAGGCTATACTGAAGTTTTCTGGTACTCCAGTATTATTCTGTACTGGATTACTGTACGCTACCATCCAACTCCACTGTTGTACTGGAATACACTACAGTACATACCTTGAACGGGACTCCTATCTCCTACTGGAGTACTGGAGTATTCCATAAGAACTATGCACTGGCGAGCATGTTACATTATTGTTCAATATGAACATGACATAGACCTATCCCATAAACTTCGTAGCTCAGGACCTGACTCCAGTAAAACCCTAATATAAGAATCCTTCAATGACTTCTCTCGAGAGCATAAATGCTCAGAACGGTTGGCATTCGCCTCCATCCGCTGCTAGCTTGGAACAGGCACAGCCAAAGATAAAATGGAAGCACTGCTGGTCTGGTGCGCAATGATCATCACTCAGAATCGGGGAATCACAGCGTCGACTACACTGCCCCTGGCCAGGCACCAGCTCATTGGTTACTTCGTTATCCCGAAGCGAAAATTTGCACAGCGGTAACGAGGCACAATTGGCCTGCGCCTCGACCAACTACCAGCACAAACGGAGGACGTTTCATTCAGAACCGCCGATTCCGCGGGATTGAAGACAAAGTGTTCGCGTTCCGGCGGTATGCGCTCCATTGCTGGGATCTCGGCGTCTTGGCCCAACCCAGGAGCCAACTCCAACGTGGAATCTGGTACACTTTCATCGACAACATCTGGCTGGTTCACCGTATATTCCGGGGGAATGGGCTCCATCTCTGGGACTTCAGCCTCTTCATGAGTTTCATCAACACCGGAAGGCGGGTCCACATTATCTTCTGGGAGATCTTCGAACGGATCAAGATCTTGAAACGGACTGTCGTGCGTCTCTATTGGTGTGTCCACAACATGGGCCCCAGAACCCTGCACATCGCCCTCGTTGTCACTTAAGAATCGAGATTGATCCAATTTAACTGCTGTGGCATCTAGCTTTGGTGCTGAAACCAACAAGGCCGGAATATCGGCGCCCAAATTTTCTTGCACTCCGTTGTTGACACCAGCGTGATTGGGTCCTGTTGAGGAAGTCATTTGCGCGGTTCTCGGTTCTTCACCGCGCAGCAAATTGGGGTTCAATCGAGCATCACAGCAACATCGCGATGAGGATAGCAGGAACAATACGGCTGTGGATCGAATCATCGTGGCGGTTCGATTGAAACAATTGGGCAGTTCGGATTGCGCAATCCCCACTTGTATTAATGGAGAGTCGGTCCTGTTCGGTGCTGGCGTCTCGTGGGGGCGATTGATTGGGGCACGCGAATTCGAAGCGTGTCTTATGTGGTTTGGGGGTTGCGTAAACTTCGTACTGGAGAACTACAGTACATGCATACTCGTACTCGTACTCGTACTCGAGGTGTTGGTACGGAGTATGAACTTGTACGTACGTTCTCCACTTCAGTAGTAGAATGCTAAACAGTACCCGGTACGACAGTATGTCATTAGCGTTTTTAGTACTACTTGGTACTAAGAGCATTCTCTATGGAGGGGTATATTTGAGTAAATTTCAACTTTTTTCAAAAAAGCATTCTCTATGAGGGGGGTATATTTGACATTTGGGGGGGGGTCACAAATATACCCCCCTGCTGGTCAGATTTCGAAAATCTGGCCAGATTTTCGAAATCTGACCCCTATGTACATTTGGGGGGTACATTTGCATTTCTCGCGTCAAGCTGCATGTATCCACCACACACCCTCCTAGTCACACAGCACACTCCTGCTGATACCTTCCAACAAATCACCATGCCTGGAACTCCGACATCACCTCCGCCTCGACGCTCTCCCCCGAACCAACAAGACGAACGCACCTACTACTAGTATTACTACTAGTGACCACGACGACAACGAATCAGACGCTGACGAACGAGCTCAAACAACACCTCCGCCTCGACGCTCTCCCCGGAACAAGAAGACAGCACGTACCATTCTTGAAAACAGCGAATCAGACGCTGACGAAGAACAAACTCCTACATCAGCTCCTCGTCTGCCGCAACGCGCTCCCCGAAGCAAGAAGAAGGCACGGACTACTAGCACCGGGGGTGACAACAGCGAATCAGACGCTGACGGACCAAGGAAGAATAAGAAGAACGACAACAACAAGGGACAGCATGCAAAGATGCCAGCAGTTGGTCGTAAGAAGAAATTTGCAAACTACTCAGAAGATGAAGACTACTTGATTGCTATGGCATTCGTCCATGTCACAGTTGATCCTATCAGGGGTGTCGGGCAGAAGAGCGAAACGTTTTGGATGCGAGTGCATGAGAAATTCTGTTTGTTACAAGAGAAAGAGTTGGCAGTCATAGGACACGACATTTATGATCGGACAAGAGACTCAATTGAGCAGAGGTGGAAAAAGAGAATCAGTAAAAGTGTGCAGCTTTGGAACAAGCACTACCGGCAATTGAAAGGTGTGCAGAAAAGTGGTTGGAACGAAGAAAAATACATCAAGGAGGCGAGTGCATTGTATAAGTCTCAGACTGGTGAGACTTTTCGATTCGCGAAGTGTGTACCTGTACTTCATAAGTTGCCGAAGTTTGATCCAATGGTGCTGCCTCCCGCAAAAGCATTGTCTCCACAATCCAGCAATTTTGATACGTCGCATAGTATGGGCGCTGACGACGAAGAATGGTGCATCCCCGAAAGTGCACACAAGAAGACGAAGGCCACACTGGTGAATAATAGTGCACCGCCGCAAGGAAGCAACATGGAACGGCCAATGGGAATGAAGAAAGCCAAATTAATTAAGAAGTTGGAGGATGCAGGAGTTCTGTCGTCCGTAGCACCTGGTTTGTTGACAGATTCGCTTGATACCAGAAATGCAGAAGAGGAGAAAATGATGGCCGACATGTCATCTGCAACGAGGGAGTTAGTCTCGGTGTTGAAGGCCGCTACCTCAACCAAGCAGGATGAGTTGAGGATGAGGACTCACGAGAAATGGATGAAGATGGCTTCCATTTACGCAACGTGTGGCCAGCATGACCTGGCGTTGGCAACGATGAAGAAGATTGAAGATGACGAGGACCGATTAGCAGCAAGCAAGGCAGACGAACTTGACCACGATCCTCGAGAGGGTCCAACAAAGGAGGCTGCGGAAGAAAAAATTAGTGATCAGCATGGTAAGGACGGAAACGGTTGGGACTATGAGGGCGAGGACAAGTGGTGCGATGCCATTGAAACCGGCGAGGCAGCCGTGGAATCCGGTGAGACGGCAACAGACAGCACAATCCAGTTCTCTGAATCTGCAGCAGGAGTTGTCCCAGCACAGTCGTCGCTGGCTTTGTGCATTGAGTGCAAGCAGACTCCCAGCACTCACAAGTGCTGTCGGTGCAAACAATTTGTTTGCGATCCCTGTTGTTACGAGAAGAGGGGCTTAGAACTTATCTGGTGGTGTGCTACCTGTTTTGAAGACGAAAGTCTGACAAACCAACAACAAATCCGTGAGGGCAAATACGAAAGTGACAACGAGTCAGCAGGTGATATTGAACAATGAGACATACATGTTCCGAGTACTATCGTGATAATTGCATGGCTAGTAGTACTATATTATTTCAGTCTCCTAGTAGTACTTCCTTTCAAATCTCGCAACGCACTATGGAGGCGTGCATGTTCCGCTTTATCATTGACTTCACGCCAATGATTTTGTCGTGCCAAAATGTTCTCGACAACGTTCGGATTGTCAACATTGCCAAGACCAATTTGGGTACAGCGCGGTGCAGTTTCCTCCCCATTTTCGTACTCAATTACGACATCTCCGTCCTCTTCTTCCGTCGCGTTGTTTGCAGGATTGTACCTAGCATATACATCGCCATCCATGACTCTGTCGGAAACGCACATATTGTGCATTATCAAGCATGATGAGACGACCATACTGATTTTCTTCAGGCAGTGTCCCAGAAAAGGGCGAGACATCACCTGGAACCGGCATTGCAGTACCAAATGCTCGTTCAATGTCTTTCCTTGCCGACTCCTGCCATGCTGTGTATCTCTTTTCCTTCTCGGTCAGAGGCATCTGAATTCCTTTCACAAATCTTGAGTAGGGGGGGTAGATCCCATCATCGAGCACAAAAAATCAGTGAAAGATATTTCCATTAACTTCGTATGGTGCCTTTTCGCAATTCTTCTCCAGTTCCGAGAATGTTCCATCAACCAACGATTCCAAAAATGGCGAGAGATTTAGGATATTCAGATCATTCAGGGACCCGGCATATCCAAACGATGCGTGCCAGAACCACAAGTTAAAGTCGCACAATGCTTCAAGCACAACCGTTGGTCCACCACTTTCCTTTCCTGTCTTGAAGGATGCCTGCCATGCTTTCGGGCAATTTTTCCATCCGGAATGCATACAATCCAATGAACCAAACATACCATTCACTTGGTGACGCTCCTTGTGTAGCACAATAATCCTCTTCAGGTCGGTGCTGTCGGGAATATGGAGATATTCTTCATCATAAAGTTGTTTCATTATTGCAGCGAACTCATCGCAGCACGTTGCAGCAAGTCCCTCTGACATTTGAAAATAATCAGTAAACGTATGAGGCGGGACTCCATATGCGAAGGTCTTCAATGGCAGTAGAACTTTAGCTTCCAACGATGCCCCCTTTTTGCCAGCTGCATCAATCGACTTAGCGTAGAAAGGATGATTTGTTGTCATTATGTCCTCAAGCATTCTTTGGACGCGACTCCGAGACACTCGGAACATCATTTGGAAGGTTCGGTCTTTAAAAATAGGTGTCGTCAAATCACCAGGGATTCCAAAGTAGTCCCTTTGGATGCAAAGAAAGGCCTCATGATGTCGAAAGATTGCTTTCTGCTGCCTTGGCAAATGCCTGTGATCTGGAGGTAAAAGGATTTGCACGGCAGCACGCTGGTGACGGAACTGCTGTTTTTTACGACGGCGACGGCGAAGAAATTGGATCAGTGCAAGATTGTTGTTTATGATGCATTGAGCGATGATCAAAAAAAAATCCATGTCATCATCACGATCATGATCTCTGCCTATATTGCTCTCTTCGTCAATCTCCATAGTAATGGCAAAAGCAGGAGGAAAAGAATGTATGTGTTGTATTTGTTTGTCACAACGACTTCGTCAACTAATGATGAGAGTAGAGAAGTCTGGCGGGTAGTGTAGAAAAAAACCAGTACGTCAGTAAGAAAAGGGGGTCAACCATAGAGAATGCTCAAAATTTTATTTTCTGAAAAGGGTACATTCATCTGACCCTAGGGTCAGATTTTTGACGTACCCCCCTCAACCATAGAGAATGCTCTAAGAGGTCTACCTGTAGGTTGGATAATCTGGCAGACACTGTCATCATATATAATAGGGGAATTTGCAATTTAGTCCATAAATAAGTTTAAAGATTATAAAGTACAATGACCCTCTATCTAGTTTTGTACGGTATTGCAATATAGTACATTATGATTTCTAAATTGCATTGTAGTACACATCTTTTGGCCATGTTTGCTATCTAGTACATTTGTCTATTATATAATCCATTTCTCAAATGCAGCGCCTGCCACTCCAAGCTTTCACAGAAGATATCGTACCCCGTCCTGTAGACTAAACAAAAATCAACCATGTTCACCACGCTTCTTTGGAGCCGTTCTTCGTCATTTATCTTCCCATGATAGCATCGATGGGTGCAAACCATTTCATTCTGATCCTGTCCATCAACCTCAACATTGGTCATAATTCACTTAGGTGCAATACTCTTGTCATATTGCATGATATCCATGGTGTGTCAAATTTCCTTGGAAAAACAATTTGTGCGCGCTATCAGTACTTGGCCGTATACACTTATGTAGAGGTATACTACGGCGCCTCCTCAATTTCCCTCCACTACTATACATCATCATCCAGCCAAAATCCATTTGACACTCACCACTTCAAACAACAAGAAAGAACATTCAGCTCTTTTCCTTTCTTTTGTCCTTTGTCCTACCACGGTCCACCATTGTCGTATTGTCTGATAGGGTACTACCATCCAGTAGCTACGTATCGACAAGAAAGCAGCAAAGAACTGTGACAGGCGTGGTGTGACAGGAGTTAAGAAGTGACAGGAGAAGCGATAATTGTATCTTCGCACACGTGGCCGCCAAATGTCCAGTATGAATGTTGAACAACCTTATGGCGGTCATTTTTCTGGTGATCCTCGCATCCTTGGCTATTTGTTGACTCCCACTGAAGATGACATCATTGCTTTGAAACGTGATCAATGGCTCAGCACTCATCTTCTTGATGTAATCGTTCAACGTGCTGGAATACGGCCGGACATTGATGTGGATCCATTTGCACCACTTCTTGGAAGTTTGGGTGCAGAGACATACATATCCTCCATGAATCTCACGGCATCACTAAAGAGGGCTCAAGTCAAGAAGATAAAGGTGTGGAAGAGTAATCAGGAGTCCATCAAGCAACTTTGAGAAAAGCTAAAATTTGTGATGGAACAGCCGGCTTCAACTAATGGGAAATCATATCGTCTCATTGTTCCATTGGTGAATCCGCCTGGTGAAGTGGGCCACTTCTTTGTGGGTTGTTTTGATTTTTCTATGCATTGCTCGAGTTTCTTTACTCATGTTTCGTTCTATGATTCCTTGGAGCGAAATGCGAGGAGGGTTGTTCGTGGCAGCACTGCAGCAAAACTGGTGCAGAAGGTCAATACCTTTGTTAATAACTTTGTTCTGCACCGACCTGAGCACCATCATCTACAGCAATCAGACGGTGCTGTACTTCGAACTGTGTTTTACCAATCATGCCCGGAACAACAAAACGGATTTGACTGTGGGCTATTTGCTGTGGCTGTGTGTTTGCATCTTGCGGAACGAAAGCCTGTTGACCCAAACTCCTTTGCACAATGCAATGTCACAGAAGCAAGGAGATTATTGTCGCATTGTCTTGGTGTCAATACGGTCATCGATGTTGACAATGAAGAGCTGGAGACCACCAGCACATACTTCAGGGGGTGCTTTCCGCTTCTTTCTTCCTCAGGCAAGTTCGAGAATAGTGCTCAAGGTGTTCCGCCTCGCATGGCAACCACAAGAAAATCTACACCCTCGAAAACAAGAAACATCCAAGCAGCAGAAGGATCACAGAAAAGAAGATTGCTGTGAAGAAGGTCAAACGGGAGTTGAAGGTCAAGACAAATTCTGACGCCGACATTGTTGTTGATAAAAATGGCACAACCGAGGTGAAGCTGACCGAGGTTGTCCCGAAGAGCCCCATCAGGAAAGCCGTTGAAGAAGACAATGAGTGTGAAGAAGACAATGAGTGTGACAATGCGTCCATAGATAGTCTCGCCTCCGAAGAGATGCAGGTTCTTTTGCAGCAAGCCGTCGAACGGCTTATTGCGAGGGGCGAGTTTCCGTTTCCGCAGGGTGCCGTCGCGATGAGGAGGAATGACTCTGACTCCGAGGTGTCGAAAGAGTCAAAAGGAAATGACTCTGACTCCGAGGAGTCCGAAGAGATGATGACAACGAATGACTCTGACTCCGAGGTGTCCAAAGAGTCCAAAGACATGGCGGATGCCGTTGACCAGGTTACTATTGAGGCACAACAACTTCCCAACGAGGCACAACAACTTCCCAACGAGGTTTCAAATGAGCTTCTTGTCATCAACACCATGTCCACTTCTTCCAAAACCGAGGATAGCAGTGCTCTAACAGGTGCATCATCGGACACAACCTTCTACAAGAAGGTGATGGCGGAAGCCAAAATTGACTCCTTTGCAGAGATGGATCACATCAACCCTCTTGTGGAAATCTATGAACAAAGAACTGGCAACCACTTGCGCATCAAGCGTTCTATCAATGGAAAATTTCGTGTGTACCAATGTAGGGAACACATCAACTGTCCATTTGAGATTCGTTTCTCGAGGCGCAGGAGTGATGGTATGTACACTGTCTCTAGGATGAAGACACGCCACGCTGAAGTTCGTCGTCCCCACTCGCGGCCGATGGTAGGAAATGGAAGACACGTTATTCCTCCAAGATGTTAACTGATGCGATAACTAAAGTCCTCAAAAATAAGCATGTTGCTCCCACGGCCCGTGACGTTGTGAAAACACTGGCAAACAGAAAGAACGATTCCCAAGTTGTTTCGTACAACACAGCATGGCGTGCCGTCAACCGTGACACCATGGTAACAAAAGGTTGGGGTACAAGAGCTTTCAGCTGGTCGGACCCTACACCGAGGAGCTTGCGAGAACAAATCCGGGGTCGGTGCTTGGGTTCTTACGTTTGCCAACCTTCGAGCTTCAGAGCGTTCACTTCTTTCCTGGATTCATGAATAATGCTCTTAAGTTTGTGAGACCGGTGATTTCCTTGATGCTGCCCACCTTGAAGCGAATTCAAGGGAACCTTGTATGTTGCATCTGTTCTGACTGGGAACAACGATGTATTCCCCATTGGTTTCATGATTGCAGCCGGCAATGAGGATGGGAAACGTGGATTCAGATGTTGACATATCTAAAGGAAGCGTGCCCCATTATTTGTCAGCAGGGAGGAGCGCAAAGCCATGGCTGATGACAATTCTCAACTTCGTGAAACACCATTTGTCTTTGTGTCTGATCGGGACAAAGGTCTCAAGGAGGCGGTGAAACGAGTGTTTCCTACAAGTATAGAATTCAGTTGTGCACAGCACATACGAGCAAATGTGACGCAGAGGTTTGGAAGAAACGCTTCCAAATATGTTATGGCAATTGCCAAACATACTCTGCCCGATACGTGGAGTTGCTAATGGACAAAACAAAACGAGTGAAACCGCAGGCTGCAAAGTACATCCAAGATATTGAGGAAGGTGGTGTCCTGTGGAAGTCATCCCAGTGGCTCAGTCGGCAGCATCAGTATCCACCTCGATTTGGGATAGTGACAAGCAACACAAGCGAATCGGTTAACAGTATGTTCACAGGGGCTCGTGACCTTCCGTGGATGGGTGCATTTGAGCACTTGGTCAATCTTCTGTCAAGTCGTATCTGCAGGCTGAGAACGGTGTATTCCAAGCATGACGGTGGTGATGTTGTGCCAAGAGTGAAAAAGCTTCTCAAGGCAAGATGGGAGAAAGCAGCCTCAATGACAGTGCTAGAAGTCGAGGAGGACTGTGGACATTTTGAAGTTGTGTCGCCGAGTATGGAGATCCTGAGGATGCTGATATTGGTGATATAATTGTTGGTGTCGATGTGCCAAATGTGCAACTTAACTTGCACATGGTGAAACCAGAACAACGATGGTGCTCATGTGGTGCATGGCAGGACTGCATGATTCCTTGCCGACATGCAATGGCGGTGTATCGGCTTCACAAAGGCTACGACTTGACCTATATACAATCAGAGCTTGTGGGTGATTATCATAAGTTTGGGTACGTGCAAAAACGCTCAAGCAGAACGTTTATCCGGTAAGCACCGACTCTTTGAAATCTGATGGCATTACGCTGCCGCCAATTGTTAAAAGCGTGGAGCTGGGCGCCCCAAAACCAAGAGAATTCGTCATCGAAGTGAATACCGAATGGGCGAAGATTCTCCAATCATCTGTTCGAACTGCAGCCGCCGAGGTCATAATAAGAGGACTTGTCCAAATCCAAAAACGCCTACCGAGAGATTGCTTCCTGAGGAGAAGACCGAGGAAAACAACAACAACGACGATGAGGAGCGTGGCAAAGAAATGCAACGTGAAAACGAAGAAGACGAGGAAAGAAAGGAGGAGCAATACGAATTATAAAAACGAAATAGATGCAGAAGACGCACTTGACATGCAAGAGGAAACACAAGACGAGTAACCACAGCATGGTAGTTGCTTGATGAAGGTAACAAAAATAGTTCTACTACTAGACTATGAGTTACTTCATTTCTTGTCATGTCCTGCATCTAGGTTACTAATTGTTGCCTGTCGTATCATCTTCTCCTGTTTTCTTGAAGCGGCATTCCACGTCAACAATGCCACCATTTTCATCGTGACTGCGAATGAACTCTACCTCGTTGCGAGGTACCTTGAGACGGAAATCCACCGAAATAACTCTCCCAGTGCTGTCCCTGGTGTAGATGTACTCGATTGGGTTGTCATCAGTGTTTGGAAAGACTTCTGCCATGTCAACCTTGCCATAGTCCTCGTCGTCCTCGATGATGTAGTTTTCATCAGGGTTCTTGGAATTGGCTTCATTGGAATTCTCATGAACAATTTGTTCATCAGCAGACTTGTCCTTATTTAAATCATTACGTTCATCGCCAGTATTCTTCATGGTGGTCGTGGATGAGGTGTTAATGTCCACTTGGGTTTAATTGCCATTGTGTGGCTGCTTTCGAACATGAAGATCTCCTCCACTATACTGTGTACAAGCATTTGTGTACAACACTGTTTCGAAACTGAAATTGTTTTTCCAAGGAAATTTGACACACCATGGATATCATGCAATATGACAAGAGTATTGCACCTAAGTGAATTATGACCAATGTTGAGGTTGATGGACAGGATCAGAATGAAATGGTTTGCACCCATCGATGCTATCATGGGAAGATAAATGACGAAGAACGGCTCCAAAGAAGAGTGGTGAACATGGTTGATTTTTGTTTAGTCTACAGGACGGGGTACGATATCTTCTGTGAAAGCTTGGAGTGGCAGGCGCTGCATTTGAGAAATGGATTATACAATAGACAAATGTACTAGATAGCAAACATGGCCAAAAAATGTGTACTACAATGCAATTTAGAAATCATAATGTACTATATTGCAATACCGTACAAAACTAGATAGAGGGTCATTGTACTTTATAATCTTTAAACTTATTTATGGACTAAATTGCAATTTCCCCTATATAATAATGATGATATGATACGCACTACTAGCGTACCGGAATCATACTGTCGGACTCTGGACTCTGGACTGCACGCCTCATGCATTCGATCACGTTTGGGTCATTTGGCGGACGAGGAGGCAAGTCGATGTCTCAAAGTGCATGTATTGTCCACTTATTACAGAGCCGTTTCACAAACAAACCAATCACCATGCGAATTCCGGCGTTGATCGTCCTCCTCTTGGCATCCGCTGTTCATGGAGAAGTCCTTAGCTTGAATGAGGCAAACTATGCTGAAGCGACTGCCGGAAAAACCGTATTTCTCAAGGTATGACCGCGAACGACCGTGTGCTGCAGTTGGAGCATTGGAATTACGGGATGATACTCACGCCGCACTGCCCTTTCTAATAGTTCTTCGCTCCATGGTGTGGACACTGCAAAGCCATGGCACCCGCTTGGGAGCAACTGGCAAACGACTGGGCTGGTCATGACGTCGGTCTCGTGGCTGAGGTGGATTGCACAGCTGCGGCGGGGCTTTGTCAGGATTTCGAGGTGCAAGGATACCCAACCCTGTTCTATGGCGACCCAGCGGCTCCCGAGGTCTATGATGGTGGCCGAGACTATGATTCCCTGGCAGAATTTGCGAAGGAGCATATAGGCAGAGCTCTTTGTTCTGTCTACAAAACGGATGCCTGCACTGACGAGCAAAAGCTCGCCATAGCTGACTTCGAACGTAGATCGCTCTCGGATTTGAGCGCGTCATTGGAAGAAATTGAAAATGCGGCAGAAGCCGAAGAAAAAGCTTTCGATGAACTAGTTGAAAAGATGCAGGAGGAGTACGAAAGAGTGGTTGCCGCATACAACGAAAAGGTCGACGAGATTCGCAGCAAGTCAAACTACCATCTCTTGCGAGCTGTTGTCAGCAAGAAGGAAGATGAGGATCGGAGTGAGCTTTAGGTTGGATGCAAAGCATTCTGTTTGCCAACGTGAGGGCGAAAGAAGTCGGTCAACGGTTGGATTCATGCTGTGTTAATGTAGGCTATGTCACATTTCATTTTCGTTGCTCTCCTAGACATGTCGTTGCGACTGTAGCATTTGACCTTCCGCGAACACCTTGATGACTTAAGTGCACGCACCCTTAAGAATGTCTGTACTCTGGATCTCTTCACAATTGTCGCCAAAGCATACATACTGGGACGCCTAGCGGGCACTTCCAGGCGTCCAACCAGGAAACAGGTCGAAATGGCCTTGGGGATCGAACTCCGCACGGCATGCACTCGCAATACAACCCGGTAATTTGCTGTTCCTAACGAAAGGAGAGGTCCCAAACTGCTACACTTAGGCCATATATAGAACCGAATGTCAGGGTAGCCTACCACGAGCCCAGTTGGCATGGAAACAGACAGAGCCTCGAGCTCACGACGGCACAAGAGACGAATGTTGGTTGCAATATCATCCACGCAGTCGGGATATTCTCCTAGGTAATCCTGATGAATGGAGTCTCGCTTCAATTCGTTGTTAATGTATCCATAAAAAGGACTGCAAACCGTCTCAGGAGTTGAAAGTATTTTTTCTTGGTTTAAGCACTCTGAAGGTCCTTGGCGTCAGACCGATTGACATGCTTAATTTCAACGAAAAACCAGGTTGATTTCCGGTTTCTGCCATGAGTAGTAACATATCATTATTTGACGTCATAGGCAAAGGTGTTGAAGATGCGCAATAGTGATGTTGTTTACGCTGAGCAGATGTCAGATCATTTGTTTTTATGTCTCAGACCAGATTGCTGGCATGCAGCTTAAACGTACTACAGTAGCTCATGTGCAGGACAGCTCCAATGGGTTGTATAGATATACAACTTTTGGCCCTTTGTAGGAAACGTTTTCATCAACAAACACAAGGTACCATTTTTTCGTCAACCAAATACAGACTGGTAGTAATTGCACTATTTTTGTGAGGACCTGATCACTATCGCGAATCAACAAGACGTACTTCTGGTGGGGACTACATCGTTACCCTCTGCCACTACGATCCTACAGCCTTCATCCTTAAACTAACCTCTCTTACCAGCGGAGAAGGAATAACTTGCTACTCATCCACGAAACCAACTGCTGGAGTAAGTCATCGATTCTGCTGGCCTGGGTCATATTGAGGAGTTGAGTTACAGCTGTGGCACTGCCTGAGGATGGGGGCTGCTGGATTTTTCTGAAGTCACCAATGGCCTCACAGGGCTTCAATGCAAATTATCAATTCATCTCATTTTCCAGATGACTTGATAAATACTCCGAGTTTAAGAGTAGCAGCTTCTGAAGCAAAATCTACGTTTCCATGCAATGATTTCCTAGCTAGTGCTTAATGAGACAAGACACCAAGGGCATAGCTACAATTGGAAATCAAGGCGTTAGACATAATCCCAAGTCTCCTCTCAAATTTTGGTGTGTTCCTCACCGACGTGAAAGGCTCTACACAATTGGTCATCATTACATGATGCTGAACCAACAGGTTAGACCAGCATGCCACAACTTGCCAAGAGGATTGCCATCCATCATCATTTGTCCCAACTGAAACACAAAAATAGCTCATTCCTGCTGTTCTCTTCTTCGGTAGTTATCCTGGTGGTAAGTGTTGGGAGTTCTGGTTCACGTTGCCGACACTCAGTCAGCCTTGAGTTATTGCAGCAGGTATGATGATAGGGTCAGGCCCCAATTTTCTGGAATAGGGCCAGGCCTCAATTTTCTGGAATGGCTCCGGTGCTTCCTGTTGAGTCCCTCCCATGAACTAGCCTGTTTGCTATCCAATGCCCAGCCAGTCTTCAACTGCATGACAGCTTTATGAATTCTACAGTTGTTATTGGCTGTGGGGAGGGGCGATTTATCTATTTCCTCGACTGCATTATCATGTCTGCGTCTCCACCAAAGTTTGAAAACTCATTTCATGATTTTGACAACTAAAAAGCTATAAATAATTATTCAAACTAGGCAAATAATGTAATTTTTCTTGATTAGTAGATTTTTCACGGAGTAATTCGAATTCCGTGTGCACGTGTCGATCAAATGATCAAACACCGGACACCAGACGTATATTCGCTCGTCGCCATGCCTTCTCTCTCTTTTTTTTGCGGGGGGACAGGAGGATTCTGACGATTGACGGGAGCTTCGCAAGGAGTCGTACATTTTCGATCGTGCTGCTTTTGGGCAACACCGCTGTCATGATCATGCAATTTACCGCTTTGATCGTCCTCCTTTTGGCATCCGCTGCTCAAGCAGAAGTCCTTAGCTTGACTGAGGCGAACTTCGCTCAAGAGACTGCTGGGAAAACCGTATTCATCAAGGTACGACGGCGAACAACTGGTCCATTAGAAGAATCCATTGTGATGACGCAGACAGAAACTAACAAAAGCTGCGCCTTTTTGACTAGTTCTTCGCTCCATGGTGTGGTCACTGTCAAGCCTTGGCGCCTACTTGGGAGCGTCTGGCGGAAGATTGGGTTGGCCATGAAGTTGGTCTTGTGGCGGAGGTCGATTGCACAGTTGCCGAGTCCTTGTGCGAGGACTTTCAGGTTCAAGGATACCCCACTCTGTTCTACGGCGATCCATTGGCTCCCGAGACTTATGCTGGCGACCTTGAGTATGAAGCGCTCTCGGAATTCGCGAAGGAGAACATTGCGAAGCCTATTTGTTCCGTCCACAAGACTGAATTTTGCTCTGACGAAGAAAAACTTGTTATCGCTGAGCTTGAAGGACTATCCCTCACTGATGTGACCGCTAAATTGAACGAAATTGAAAAGGCTGCTGCAGATGAGCAGGCAATTTTGATGAACAAGTTCAAAAGCTTCAGGCAGAGTACGAAAAAGCGATGGCTGCTTACACAGCTAAAATCGACGAGATTCAAACCAAGAACAACTTCAAGTTCGTGAAAGCTGTCGTCAACAAGAAGGAAGGGGAGGCTGGAAGCGACGTTCGGGATGAGTTTTAAGTTGGATGTTCGAACATGATGTGTGTCTAAGTTCGGAGCAACGAGAACGGTTTCTAGACCTAAAAAACTCTAAGCCTGCGTTGATGTTGACTATGACACTTTCATGTACATTTCGAATCCATACTCCATACTCTGGACTTAGCGACGCGGCGCTAATTCGATTTAAGAGTGTAGTGCTTGTAGACTATACTGCTATAGTATTTGACATCTTCACAGGTTATGGTGACGGATAGCGCGCTTACTTCTTGGCAACAAGGTTGTCAATGATGGAGTAGAGGAGAACTCCTCCAATTCCAATGGAGCAACCGAGCAACTTGATGGGATCGAGAGATTCTCCCAAGACAAGAGCAACACCGACGATAACAATGACACGCTTGGCAGTGTTAGCGACGGACTGTGTAACGGCACCAGTCTTCTTGAGAGTCATGGTGGCGAGCTCATTGTATCCGTAGAACCAAAGGCCGGAGGCAACAAGGTTGACCCAAACGGCAGGAGAAGTCTTCGCCAAGTTAACGAATTCACCCATACGGGATCCCTCCTGGACAATCATCACAGGGATGGCCATTAGGAATCCAAGAATAGTGGTGAGTGCAAACTGGTTTCCAACAGAACCCATGCGGTCCTTGAGCCCTGGGGTTTCCATGAGCTTCTTGTTCTCGTTACCCTTGAAGGCAGCGAACAAGTTGGCAGTGCAGGCGGCAATGAGGGCCGACACAGCGAAGTCAAGCTCCTTGACCGAGGCAAGAATCACACCGCCGATGACAACAGGAAGGCAGAGCCACTTGGCCTTTGAGACAGGCTTCTTGTATACGAACTGAGCAAGGACGGCTGCGAATGCAGGCTCAGCGGCCTTGACAATCTGAGCAAAGGAGACGGCACCAGCACCCATGGCAAAGACAGACGCACTGTGAGCACCCATGAAGCAGAAAGCAACAGGAAGCATCTTGATGATGTCGTCCTTGGTAACCGTGGGCTTTGCGCGAGCGTCAGGTGCGAGCCACATGAAGATAGCGTAGATCATACCTACTCCAAGCTGAAGGGTGGAGATGGTCATTGGGAAACCAGTCTTTCCTCCAGCCGCCTTCAAGGCAAGCTTGTTGGTGATGTTATACTTCGTTCGGAGGGATTCTGTGAGTTCATAACGCAATTTCAAGGTTTTTTTTCGTCGGCCGTGTACGTACATAGTAATTTCCGACATACCAGAAAACGAAATAGAGAATAAGACCGATGTCAATTCCAAGTCCCTTGGTGGTGGCGGCAGCGGCACCACCACGAGCCTCGATGGCATCACCGGCAGCCTCTCCCAACGCCTGTATAAGGACCCCAAAAAAGCGAAATTTTGTGAGGGGCAGGATCACGATGTGCAAAGATTCTGTCCGGGTGTCACCAGTTTCCGGTTATGCGAACGGTTACGGTGAATCTTGGGTGTCACGTGGTAATTGGTGGCCATGTTATGAATTCAAGGTAATCAAGTAAATCAAGAGGCCTGAAAGGCGAGGTTATCACCAGGAATCGCAACAAATCGTACAATCCTATGGTAGCGCAATTGCAATGCGCGATATCAACAGAGGATAGTTGTGTTTTACTTACCACTGAGTTGAGTCGGTTGCCCTGCAAGTCGATGGGCTTAACCATTGGCATACCGCCCTTCTTGGCAGTCTGGATGACCGACCTAACTCCATGGTTGAGGCCGAAGGCGCTGACAGCCGACGCGCAAAAGGTAACGAAAACGAGAGTGGAAGCGACCTTCATGGTGGATTTGAAATGTGGTATGGTCCAGGGGTGCGATGGAGTCAAAATGACGGAGATTTGAGTACTTGATACCAGGAATCTCGATGTATCGGCGGTTGTCCCATTCGTACTAAGGCGTACATGAAAAATGTTTGACGTATCCAATACAAGTTCCCTTCAATGTCACCATTATGTTACGTCACACGTCGAATTGGGGGGGAAAACCGCCAGTAAGTGTTGTGACTTGTGACGTGTTGGATCCACACAACACACACTCACAAATCCGAATACTACAGTATTGTAACTGCAACTAGTACTCAGTGAGATGTGCTAGTACCGTAAGCCCTGACGTGATCGAGAAATGACGTCATGGAATCCCACTCATTGGAATCTCGATTCAGAATGGCCACAGTAAACTCCTTTTTCACGGTGGGAGTACAGAGTACAAATACCAAATACATTACGGTACCCTGGTACCAGTACTGGAGTACGCGGTCCCTATGGGAACCCTAAAAAAGGGGAAGGTCCTGCTGATGACGGTTTCGAAACTCGAGTGAAGGGAACTACATGTACGCATACCGTAATAATTAAATTCTCCTTGTCAGATCCCACGATACAATGTACTCCAGTACTCCTCCTGTTGTCATACACAGTACCGTCTCGTCCCAGGAGTACTTCTGTACCAAGGAGGTACGCAGCACCAGTCCGTGTATACAGTCGACCGGGACTGTACGTAACGTACTATGAGTGTATCTTTTTATCTTTTCTTGTTGCAATGTAGTATTCCTACTCCAGCTACTGGTACTGTACTCTCAACTAGTAGAGAGCTACACCAGTAGAGTAGGCTACAATCACCAAAAAATTGCGACAATGGCGCTCTCCCTGCTCAACTTCTTCGTGTGGAAAAAAGAGGTAAGTGCGAAAGGGATCGAATGGGCCATTCCAACCGATTATCAGCATTTGAAGCGTAAAGCAACCAGATGATTTAGCTTTGCCATTCTGAGTCCATTGGCCATTCGTAGTAGCACTCAAATATTGAATGCAATTTCTTTCTTCAGGATGCCAGAGTGCCCTTCATCATTGCCGACTGTATCATAATCGGTGTGCTTCATTTCTTTGAACATCGCGCGAAGGTCCACAAGGCGGCAATCAAGACTGCAGAAAACGCTCATCGTGAAGACGACAAAAAGACGAGCCTTGCCCTCAAGAAGGCACAGCGTGATGAGCAGCGACGAGTCCAACAGCAAAATAAATCAGGGCCAAAAGGACCTACGACACATATGAACCCTCAGATCAACCAACCAGATAAGACCAAGTAGCAAGTGTATTGGTAGTTGATGTGTTGTTCATTCGCACTGGTAACTTGTCGCCACCCCGATCCAATTGTGACTACCGGTAGAAGACGACTAAGGGTAGTTATAATCAAAATCATGTGTGTAGCTCGGCCTTAGTTCCAGCCACAGCCGATATACCATGCTCAAACGAAACCTTGCATTTGCCAGCTTTGCCGAAGGAACTGACGATCCTGCCTTCCTCGCAGGTACTTGGTATCACGACCTTCGCTCCAGCGTAATCTCGTATGTTGACTTCAGGTGTAAAGAATCCACCAATAATGGCCATGCTATGTTTTCCATTCGTCAACGCGTCGCCCTTTAATGAAACAATTTCACCAAGAGTTATTTTGATTTTCTTTTTCTTCTTCGTCTTCACCTCCATTCGTGTACCAACTTGTTCTGCTGGTAGGAGAATGTCCTGGTGCATTCCTTTCGTTTCATCATGAGCGAAACGTTTAAAATTCAAAATTAACGCGTCCCCCTCTTTGGCTTGCGTACCAGCAGGAAACCACACGCGGAATTGACCAGTCGTTCCATACGAGCCCTTGATTTCACCCACGTCACCAGCTTCTGTCAGGAGCTTCATCCCAGTGAAAATTTTCATATTTGTCTCCTTCTTGAACAGATTATCACCAAAAATTTCGTACCGCACCACCTCCTGGTCGCAGTCACGACGAAAGGGATCGCCCAGCTTTGACACGACACCTCGCTTCTCTTTCAGAGTATAGATCTTCAATCGAGCCGAGTCCACGGCAGGGTCCACCTTTTCGATCAGTCGTCCAGCAAACGCGAGTCGACATGAAGTTGACGACGCGGCGTCGGCATCCATGTCTAGTCGAGAGCCTATTATAAGACTGTCAAGCGGGCAATATATTGGTGTTTGAAAGTCGAGCAAAGCCCAATGCAGTAGATTTCTCGCGCCCCGGTCGCCATCCAATCTTTCCAACATCTGATCTTGGTGGATGAAATCCTCATTGAAGTCAAACTTCAATCTAGGCAACCCCGCCATGTCGGCATCGCCACCCAGCGAGGAGTTTCCAAGGAGACATTTTGATTTTCTGCCTTTCCGTGATGCCTCTTCATTTGTTTCCAATTCGCTTTCAACAGTGTCATTCGACTCCGCCAACTCACGAGCGCCCCAAAAGGTGACTGTGGCCATAATTGTTGTGTGACCGACAGAGATATGAAACTTTGCACCACATTTCAATGTCCCGGGGAAGTACGACACCTTGCGTACCAAAGCGATGGCTCCTTTAAGCAGTTGTACAGCACCGGGAGATGCGGCAAAACCACGTTCAAGCAGATTGGGATCAAAATTGGAGACGCAGATACCGGCCCGATCGCCCTGCCGTATGCACTGAACCTTACGACGAAACATTTGGATGCTCTTGACTTTTCGGTCGAAGCCAAGAGTTGGAAATTCTAATGCTTGATTGACAGCAATACTTCCGCTCAGGACGGTTCCCGTCAACACGGTTCCTTGACCTCGCATCTGAAAGCAGTGATCGATCGAAAAGAAAAAGGAGTCAGACGACCCACGCTTTGGAGGCGGAAGCTCTCGTTGCAGGGTTTCAACTAAAACATCGACGTTGACGGTTTCATTTCGACGAACTTCACTACCGTCGACAGCAGCCACCTTTTCACCACCAACACACGCCGACACGGGGACGATGGTACAATTAGCAAACCGCGTTCCTTCAAGTCGCTTCCAAACTGCCTTCTTGGCGTTCTCGACTTTTTCCTCTCGTTCGTCTGGTGCAAACATATCAATTTTGTTGAGTGCCACAACGAGGTGCGGCGATGTGAGTTCGGCCAGGACCAAACATTCGGTAGTTTGAGCCTGCCATCCCTTGAATGCATCGACAAGCAACAGTACCATGTCGATAATCTGTGCGCCGCCGATGATTGTTCGAATCAAGGATGCGTGGCCGGGGCAGTCTACCAGCGTCATTTGCAATTTGCTGCGCGTATTGGTAGGGCTCATCAGATGAGGAGGCATGTCGAGGAAGAAACATGAGAAACCCAAATCCAATGTCATTCCACGCTGTCTGGATTCTTTAGATTTGTCGAGTGCGGCAGTCGAAAGTAGTGTCGACAGGGTCTTCACAAGGGACGTCTTGCCCGAGTCCACATGACCTAAAACACCAACATTAACGTTCAAGACTTCTTCGGGAGCTACAGGTGTGGTGAAGGCTGCTGTAGTGGCGTTCGGTGGTGTAGGTGGCATGGCACAGTCAGGGCCAACATGGAACTTGGAACGCACAGAAAACAAGTGGGCGAGGTGACTTCGAACTTCGAACCATTCAGCTGGGACTTCATATCGAATCATCGAATGAAAACCTGGGAAAGGTGCTCCGGGAGCTGGGAGAAAAATACTGTACGTATAGTATGTAGTATATAGTAGCACCTGATACTGGCACTGGAGTATGCATTTTAAGCATTAAGAAAAAAACAGCGCGATCTGTACTCAGAGTATTATTCGTGTATGGAATGCAAGTACTGGAGTACTATATAATGAAGTACTGTAGTACTCGATTGTGTATGTGCTCACAGCATATGTACTATGTACGGTCTACCAGTAGATTTTTCCTTATAATACCGGTACTAGTACCGTAAGTCGTACAGAAAAGGACAGCATGACAACTGTTCGCATTCGAGCCATGATGGTGGGTTCTGGAGGGGGCGCTTGTCACTTCAAGTTCCGACATTTTCTGTTCCACTCTCAAAATCACACTCCTTTGTCTCTGGTTGCTATTGAAAATGACAATGTCGACCGCGCTCCATCCACACAACCAACGAGACGAAGGCGAAGAGCCTCCGCCCCATTCAGATGACCAGCGATCGTATGTTTCGATTCGCGTCCTGTGTCTCCATGATGCCAACTCCAATGCGAAACTATTACACGAACGTCTCCGGCCTCTCGACGAGCGACTTTACGAGAAGCACGGCATTGAATTCGTCTACATTAATGCTCCACTAGTCGTGGTTGAGGAAGATATGGAGGCAGAAGACCGCCGGCGCATATGGTGGGAAGCTATGGAGGATCATGACTACGTCGGACTCGATGCGTCGCTGTTGCACATTCAGCAAATTTGGAAGTCCATGCCATTTTGTGGGATCCTGGCCGTGGGACAAGGGGCAGCGGTCGCCTCATTGCTTCCCATGTTAGAGACAGGTATTGGATTTGGTGTTTTCGTGTATGGCCAAGCTCTGCTGGAAGAGGATGAACCCATGATGGCCAATTGGCCGTGTCTGCATATAGTCGACGAGCTCCGTACAACGGACCCTGCCACCCAGCGCCTCGTGACTCAATTGCCGGGCCAAGTTCATGTCGCAGCATCACTCAAGCTAACTAATACTGAATGGAATGTCATGGGAAAATTTCTGGTCGAACAAAAGAAGGAGATGCGAGTCAGTGGCACCGGTGAAGAGTTGGTTTTACAAACTCATTTGCACTTGGTTGAACAAGAAGCCAGTCGTATGATGGCGCAGGTGATCGCTGACAATCCACCCAAGGCCCTCATGGCGGTCATTCAGCCCAACGCAGAGGTATCGGGATGGTCTGGGCCGAAGCGAAGACCTTTTGGAGCGGAAGGTGGTGGCGCGCCTTGTCCTCCGGAATTTCTGTTGAAACGTGAAAAGCGATCGACGAATCCGAATGGGCCAAATCGACAGCATCCGAAGGCAGCAAAAGATGAAGACGAGGATGGCTCCTATTAATGTTGGTTGTAGAGCAACATTGGGTTTTGTACCGAGGCCCCGTTTAGTGCCCATCCACCGCAAGCAGTTGGGAATCTAGTGGGCTCGCGATGGGAAGTGGCGTCATACTGGTGGGTGGTAGGTAGCAACCTGAACGATGGGCAACTGCTAGACGGATGTCTGTTGAATGCCACACTTTTGATCATTTGGTCGACATCCAACATCCAATTTGCAGGCTGAAGGTTGAATGTTGAATGAAGACCCAGTGCACCGGCACATAATAAGGACAATTACCGTAGTTCGAAGTTGCAGGGTGGTATGCATACACATGTGCTGGAGTACAGTACCAGGTACCGGTACGTGAACAAAATTGCAGTTTGGTCACTTTGCGAAGTCTACACTGTACTGAGTAGTGGCGTACTGTACTATGGCACGTTACCAGTACTGGCACCTCACCAGGTGTTTGCGCCACAACCACTCCCAAGGAGGCGTGACCAAAAATGGCAAACGTCACCACGTCGACGTGGTTCCGTTTTGAAAAGGAATCTACTGCCCTTTTTATGTATTTGATTCCACATTCCTTCTTGGAAGTCCTGCACCCAACTATTGTACAAGAGGATTGGTACAGAGAGGCAATTGACGATGAGATATAAATTGCGCACGGAATCCGCATCTGGAGCAATATCATTGGCTCTTTCTCACTTTTTCTCTCGCCACTACATAAACAAAACACGCTCCGGAGGTCATCTGGAGGCGCTGGCCTAGGGCGACGTTTACCAACTTGCGTTGTCATCCTGTTGTGTTATTTCATTCGTAACCTGTCTAGCTCCAACAGCCAACTTCGTTCGCCCTTTCATTTTCTGAAAGCGATAAAGTCATGGGCGGTGGACCGGCAGCAGCTGACAAGGGGGAATCTGAACATATCGCCCTCAAGGCGGATTTCAACGCTGGCGGCTGCGACAAAGTGCCTGTGGAGAAATTGCTGGAGCCCCCATCCTTCATTGCCCGGTATACTTGCGCCTCAGTCCTACTGGGGGCATTTGCGGTCTGGGGCAAGCTAACATTCGTTCCAGAGGCAGAAGCTCCCGGGGTGGGAACTCCAATTCACAACTTTCGCGTTCCTCTGGTTCTCACGGTTGGGTATTTGGTGAGCCTGCCAATTTTGAGAGTCTTCGCAGCCAATTTTCTCTCTAAGAATGTGGATGTCAAACTTCTGCTGAGAGAGTCCATGATTCTTTACAATGCGGGCCAGGTATTCTTGAACGCTTGGATGGTCTACAGATTTGTGGATGCTGTCCTCTTTCGGGGGCATCCTTTTGTGGGTGATGTTAATACAGTGTCAACCGGTGCGACGTACGCAGTTTGGGTGCACTACTGTGACAAATACCTTGAATTCTTCGATACATACTTTATGGTGCTTCGTGGAAAGATGGATCAGGTAAGGGGCTGCCACTGTGTTTTCGGTGAGGTATTGATGCATCCTGCTCATCCACTCACCCATGTGCCATCAGGTGTCGTTTCTACACGTGTATCACCACGTCTCGATTGCATGGGCCTGGTGGTACGCAATGTCTGTCTTTCCTGGTGGTGACAGTTATTTTGGAGCTCTCCTGAATTCGTGGATCCATGTTATGATGTATTCTTATTATGCCCTTGCATTGTTAAGGATTCGATGTCCATGGAAAAGATTCTTGACGATGGCGCAGCTTACACAGTTCCTCTCCGTATTGATCTACACTGTTTTCAGCTTTTACTATCTCAAGGATAATGTAACATGGGCCCAACAAACGGCATGGATTGTGCAGACTGCTGAGATGGTGAGTCTGTTCGTTCTCTTCCTGCACTTTTACAAGAAAGCATACTCGAAGAAAAGGGCACAACGGAAAACAATTGATTCGCGCGATAGCGCATCTGACAACGCAGCGGAAGAGCAAGCCTCACTTTCGTCAGAGAGCACGGATGATGTGGACGACCAACCCACAGATGAGCAGTAGTTATCTTACACATGACCGTTGACGTAAGTTCACGCATGACGCCCAACCGTCATGAATATAGCGATCTACCGTGTTGCGGACATGCCATTAAGTGACGTAACTAGGTGAAGTAGTATTCCGTCGACACCATGATTAAAGATGAGAATAGCGAATCAACGAAAGATGGGGGCGTACTGGAGGTGTGATCGCCGTCTTCAGCAAGATCTATTCTACCGGTAGAATGGTCCTTGAAACATAATCCTCATTAATGACGTTTGTGCGTTCGAGCTTAAACATCTACTGTGATAGTAGTCCGTTTTAATTCCACTCTCAGTACCACCACGTGATAAGGGGTCGTGATGTCGTGCATTCAAGTGTTGCTCGATTACAGGTCGTACGGTTTATAGCCTACTGTGCTACGGCTACGGACTTCTAAGTACATACTCCAGTACAGTATTTTTAACGTGAAGAATAAAACGAAATCTATGGCGGACTCTGAACGCTGACTATCCGGATAGATGTTGTTATCAATTAGCTTACATTGCAGTTTACCTTTACCTTTGATGATTGCTCACCACAACCCAACAAGTAGCAACTAAACATCTCTAGATGTGGCCATTTCACTCAATTGCAGTCCTTAGGCAGGGTAGCCATGGCAATTCCAAGTTTGCAGCTTGTGATGACGCCCCATCTCCTTGATGGCATTCCAACAACATCACCAACCAGCATGCCTGTAAACCAGTCCTATGCAGTCCTGACAGTATGCCCAGCAATGATAACATACCAACACAATTTCCGGAGAACAGCGGTACAACCAATTCCAAATTACTGATGCCTTTGCCATCACAACAACCAGCAATCCCACGGTTGCTCTGACAGAGAAGTCCACCATTTACCTGGCATCTCCATCAATACTTGCTTCTTGTTGTTGGGTATGTTGTTGAGACTGCATACGTGAGCTGCTGGTTTGTGGGCGGCGGATTGGTTGCACCAACTTTGATGCCGCCAGCCAACATCTTGCTCAATGCTTCCAATGCAACCAATGGACCAACCAGCATGAAAACCACTTCATTCTTACAAACCAGTACGTCCATGACTTCTCCAATGAAGCCTCCGTAAACAGCGCAAAACATGTTGTTGACAGGCCTGCAGTTGCCTCAAGCAACCCATGCACCAACATAGATGCCGACCAACATCTTAACTCGGATTCCATCTACTAACCAAGGCAGCAATTCATCATGACCTCAGCCACCATCAAACTAAACAGCATCCCAAAAACATCCCAACAGGGTGGTTGTTGTATTCAACAAGATCAGTTGCTTATGACAATGAGGGTGATGATGCAGATGATGACAGTGGTGCCAATATAATCCTTTATGATCGGAGTACAGTGAACAAAATGCGCGTAGGATGTTGAGATCCAGTACAAGTGGAATAGTGGATTTTTAATAGGAGGCTCTACGAAGGAAAAAATCCACTCTCAGCGCCACTTGTGCAACAAAAATTACCTAAATTATACCCACCCCAAAATTAGAGTACAGTAAAATTATACGGGGACCCCCGTTACACTCCCCTACATAATACCACTTCGGTGGAATTTCCGTACTTTTGTACCAGTACCTGGTATGATTGTATGCCTGTCTCCGAGTATGTTCCTGTACTGTACTCTACTACTAGAGTCTATGCGTACTACAGGTACCGGTTCAGTACATCCGACTACAATGTACTCGGAGTCGTACGTATGACTGCTTATTGTTTTGTATGTATCATACTGTGTATGCAGTATGTATCAGGGTTTTATAAAATAATACTGCAAGCTGAAAAATTTGGTACATTTGGATGCCGGTACGTATTATGGTGTACCACGTACCACCCCTATGTGGACTTGCACCAATGATCACTCGGTGTGCGAACGTCTTCACGGTTTTTATTACGGTTGTACCGACTCGCTTATTTGCCTGGCAGTAAATAACGGGTATTTGAAATTTGGTGCGGTAGGTGATTCAGTAACTGTCAGCTGCTGTACCGTCTATTCACACGACAGTACAGCGAGTACAATAGACGATAGCGCTCATAGCTCATAGTAACCTTCTGGTAAAAGACAGTTATTTCACAATATGTCTCAAGTACTTGGTTTGAAAATATCACCGGACAAACTTGGTATATGGCTACCACAGGGTGACGCTTACTGGTCAGTGTATTGCCCTCATTCCGGTGGTGGGATATTCCAACGCCTGACGACCTGGTGGTCGGACACTGCAGGCTGCTGGAGAGAAGGTATTGGTACGGTATAAAACCTGCAGTATAATACCTCCGGTAGCGGTGGTAACCTTTTATCAAACCCTGGTATGCATAGTGCTGGGAGGTGGGGTAAACCGTGCTATTGCATGCACACGCGTGCATTTATGTGAAAAACATGTATGAAAATAATTCTCCCCGCTTTTAAAAGCCTCTCTCGATTTACGCTGGAACCTCTACTACCGGTAGTCTAGTAGAGAGAATATTTCTGGAGGATTTGCACTATACATACTATACATACTCGTCCTTCTAATTTCGAATTCCAAAAAATCCTCTTTCCTGGGTTCGGTTTGGGGTGTTCGCGGTGTTGCGGACGTCGTCGTACTGTACAACGCAGTACTGTACTACTGATACATACGACTATACTCGTACTTGACATTTATTTTGTACGAAAGCTCAACTCTAGTATCGTACAACATGCTACCGCTAGAACGCATACTCGAGTACTCGAGTAGTTGGACTTGTACTGGAGTACTACTCCATTCACGTTGCTACGGTACAAGTATGTAGTACTGGTGTACTGTAATCCTCGAGAACGTGGAAGGTCCAGTATCCGAGTACAACCCTGGTTGTACTCTAACCAGTCCTTGTACTGATACTATTGTGCGTTGGGTGGTGAATAAAAGGCGGGTACAAGTACCAGGTACTCCTACTGTACAAGTTACAAGTCCTCCAGTACCTGGTACAAGTACCAGGCCGTGGATCAAAATGCTGCTTCACGTCGTACAACACTCTGTGGATTGTGGATGTGCATCGAATCTTTGTACAAATACTACTACTTGTACGAGTGTATGTCATACTTGAATTGTACCGACAAAGAGGGTCACATGACACGTGACGAGTTAAAGCAGTTGACGTGTGTCTGACGATTCCCACAGTAAAATGAAAGTTAGACTTTTCCATCTTGTCTTCGGATCTCTCTATCCCGGTACCAAGTACTACCGGTACTACTACTAGTAGTGGATTGATCGTTGGCTGCTTTGATCTTCTCTGTTCTTTGTGTTTTGAGTTTTGACGTAGCCAGTAGTAGTACATACTCAAAGTACGGGCATACTTTTGGGGGGAGGCAACGTTCTTTATCTCAAAATGAGTGTTTTTATTCAGTTGCTCAATCATGACAATATGTGTAAGTAAATGTGCAGAGTCAAGGATTGTCCATTGGCTACATATGGATGTGTACCTAACGATAATTCTAATTTAAATGAATGTATACATGCGAGGAGCATGCATTAGAATTCTCGAGCATGCAATGGAATGCTTTCGAGAATGCAATCGCATTCTCGAGCATGCTATGGAATGCATTCGAGCCGGCCAGACATCGTTCACTATGAAACTATAACTACTAAATACGTTTTGATAAAAAATCGCATTCTATGGCATGCTCGAGCATTCCATTGCACGCTCGAGCATTCTATGGCATGCTCGAGACAATTCGAATGCACTGAAATTTTATACCAGTGCCAATCCTTGTAAACATACATATGCATATATAAAGTATAAAAGATGCTACCAGGTACAAATATATCCTGATGGTCATCAATGAGAATGAACTGATACCAATGGACGACGTCATCAGAATATCATATATCAAGCTATGAATAAGAGTACAAAAGCAACCCATCTAATTGATGAACCGCACAGTCGGCATTTCGCATTCCACTGCACGCAAGACGGGAGGGAATCGTCAGACGCACGTCAGCTGCTGTAACTTGTCCCATGTCCCGTGTCCCGTGACCCTTTTCATGTGTACTCTATCGGTAGTAAGGTACAAGTACTTGTACAGCTGGTTTTCTGTTCTAAAATCCGGGCGCACGTCCCAGTATTAATTCTACGCTAGACCGATTTCACTGCCAATATGACGTCACGAGGGCGGGACTTTGTCGTGTTGGAAGCAAGGCTTCCACAATGAGATTTTCAAGCCGTCGTTTGCAACATTTCCATTCTAATCTATAGATTTACCTCCTGCAGTCACCTTCCTATGTAACTCAGTGAACCTACTGTTGGTGATAAATCTATAGATACAATGGTTGACAAAGGTAAATATGCTATTTTGACTGATGCCGTCATGCTACTTCGAACAGACATCACGTATGGTCCGAGATTGTCAAATTGCTGGCTTCCTGCATCAACTTGGGCTGAAGCTTTAGGGAGATTTGATGTCAATGCGTCCCTTGGCGTCATTGATGTAAGAAGGTTCAATACAGGGATGTCCAAGTCGGCTTCTTTCGGAGAATTGATGCACCGATTTGATGGATCAAACACAACAGGAGTGTTCAGAGTCACATACAAGAACACATTCTATTACTACTTCACAGAGAAATCAAGGCAGATACGGTACCCATGTCCACTTAACAGTGCATGGAACGAAAAAGTAATGGAAGCAGCCGCAAATGTGCTAGTCATTCCAAGCACAAGATCAAGACCCGCTCTCGACACAATGATAACTACACCTGTCAACACGGAGGCTACAACGGGAGGAAGGATCGGAGACATTGTTGAGCAATCACCGAGCAAACGAGCAAGGATAGGAGATACTGGTGCGGCCGCTGTAATGATTGCTGCTGATGCTTCTAGCTCAAGTTACTGGCCATGTAGCCCAGAGGCATACCGAGTGTTCAAACCACCAAAGAAACATGGGACAACGAATTGCGAGGATGGGAATGATACTGATTTCGATTCTGAAACTCCAATGGAAGCACTTCAGAGAAGGATTGTACTGCTTCAAAGCGTTCATGAGGAAGAAAATAATTGGAGGAATGTTGTGCAAGGTAGAGATATCGACAACGTGTGTACCAAAGCTGAGATATGCGCTGTCAGGCAAAGGGCGACGTTTCTTTGTTATGCGTACCGATTGGCTCTTGCAAAAATGAATGAATGGACGTGGCAAGACTGTTGCACTGAATCTTGTAAGGTATTGAACACTGTTGGTATGACGCAAGCAACCTTCTATAAAACCATCGCAAATTGGAACATTGTGTTCCGTAATTTTGAATGCTTCCCAAACCCAAACTTGTCTGTTCAGTGTGGGAAACGACCTCTTCCTCGAGTTCTCGAAGTGTTTCCATGCGCAAAGGAGCAGATTGTTGCATTTGGCGTCGAGAACTTGTCACATCTTTCAATTGAAGCAGTCTATCAATTCGTTCATTCGTCTGTAATCCCAAGGCTGGCTGCGTTGTGGAAACGTGAATCGGTAGTAGACGAAGATACTGCAGAAACGTCAACATTGAGTACAAGTACTACAGCCATTAATCCTACTAGCAATCCTGTCGATGTCGATCAAGATGAGGATGATATTGCGCTATTCCTTCGCGCACATAGACTTAAAAACATGAGCTTCACAACAGCATGGCGCTGGATGCGATTACTCGGATTCAAGTATGATACGAGAAGGAAGAGCTTCTACGTCGATGGCCATGAACGTGAAGATGTTGTCGCACATCGAAATGCATTCTGCAAGAACTACCTTACCGTGCTTGAGCCACGTTGTCGGCGTTGGATTCAGCTTCCACTCAGTGAAGCTGCTACGATCAAGACCTTAGACACAGATTTCGGACATCATTACTATGATATTATATCTGATGAGACTCGGGTTGAGTTTCACGTTGACTATTGGAAGAATTGCATATCAAGAATCAAAAGGGAGAAGAGGCAGCGCGAGATGTTGAAGCAAAAACAAGCATACGAGTGTCATCATCAGTCAGGCCCTTGATGATTATTGGTCAAGATGAGTCTGTCTTCGCGCAGTATCTACTGTCCTCCAAACAATGGGTTGGGCCAAAGGACAAGTGCCACTTCTGCCCAAGTCGGAGGGCGATGGGTATATGCTTTCTGCGTTCGTGTCACGCGAATTCGGCTTTGGCAGGCAGATGACAGAGGATGAGTTACAAAGAGTGAATATGGCAAGGCAAACAGCAGCTCTCGGCGGTGGAAATTACCTCGATACAACAGCTGCGATGGAAATCTTGGGAACAACGAGGAAGCCGATTTTGTTGGAATCCCCTTCGTAAAATACTTGTTCATCGGAATCAATAATCAGGGTTATTGGAATTCATACCACATGAGTCTTCAGCTTGAGGATGTGGTTGATTGCCTACGAATCCTATATCCAAGCTTCGATTTTGTATTTTGTTCGATCATTCTCAGGGACACGCTCGCAAACGTGATGGTGCACTCAGTGCGATCAACATGCAAAAGAACTTTGGAGGATCAAAACAGCAGATGAGAGACACAGTCATAATGTCACAAGAGGGTTATCTGGGCACACACTCACCAACCCTGGGCATCGGAGACACACAGTCAATGGTATTCAATACTGACGACTGTGGCCCATGGTATTTGACACCAGAGCAACGTGACTTACAACGTCATGATCGAATAATGGGGAAAAGAAGCAAGCCAATTGAAAAAACAAAGAAGACCCTTCTTGAAGAGCTCAACGAAAAGGGTGTGACGCTCCAACAAAAACGCGGGTACACTAAAGCCGAACTTCAGGAATTGGCAAGAAACAATTCAATCGAAACTCACAAAGAAGTCGACAAAATCCTATCTGGATGGGAAGGAAAATCTAAAGGCATGCTACAAGTTCTGTGGGAAAGAGGACTGATTGATCCAAGTGAGTTAGATAAATACACTGTCGACGGAAAGAAAGACACAATTTCAGGGAAGATTGACTTACGGTATTCCCTACGCCATCTCATCGCAGAGTGTGCTGATTTCAAGGATGAGGAAACGGCACTTCAGTACCTTGGATCTCAGCTGGGCATCACGGTACTTCTAACACCAAAGTTCCATGCCGAATTAGCAGGGGAAGGCATTGAATTTTGCTGGGGTCACGCAAAGGCTTTCTACCGACGGGTTCCTGTATCTCAAAAGGGGACGAGAGAATTTCAAACAACTTGTGAGAGATTCAACGTGTTCAATCAAGGAGTTGACCAAAGAAAGGATGGGAAAGTTTGCTTCGAGCACGCGCATATATTTGTACTTACCATCATCTTTTGAGAGTCAGCAGAGAATGAGGCAGCAAGGTCGTACCCACAACTTCATCGCCACAAGTATAACAGAAGATCAAGGACTTCTGTACTCCGAAATCCAACGCCTGATGAAATTGTTCAAGTCTCACAGGTGTGCATTGGACTTCGATCGTGGCTTCGTCAACAGTGCACTCAAAGAAGCAAAGACAAGAAACGAGGAGGACGAGGTGTGATCATCATGTCGACAGAGATGGATTTTTATGGTCGCAGGAGACAGCTGCTACTAAAACTTGATAAAGGATATGGAAATAATATGCGTGCATGGTACGAATTGTACACAACCTACGTTCGGACGCTTCAACGAAAAACCAGCTGTACCAGTACTCGTAGAACGAGATGTTCATTTTCACAGCGTGTACTCGTACACTCCGATAGAGGCACTTGTTCTTTGTACTGCCTGGCACCATGGTTCTGGAGTACGACTACTGTAGTACTGTAGTACTGTAGTACTTGTACTGGATTACCCTTATTGACCATCCACCGTACTACAGTACCAGGTACTACCGGTAGTAATGTACTGGTACCAGGAACTCGTTTACTCGTACGTACTACAGCCTACACAGTACAACCCATGATTGTACTACTACATCGTACAAGTACTGCATACCTACTGGAGCTTCCAGCCACGTTCTCCAGTACAAGTAGTCAGTACTCCAGTACCCCGAGGACTCCAGTATTTGTACTTAAGTATTAAAGAAACGCGAGACTCGAAAGGAGTGCAAGTGCTGCAGTAGCAACTTTGTAATTTTTCCCCTTGCTAGCTAGACTACTGGTAATCTTAGCAGGTGCGTATTGCTGCCTGCTCACAGAATGCGGTGGCTTAAAGTACTATGCCTGTAGTGCTATCGTCAACAGCAAGGTCAATTACGGAGTAGTAGTAAAGTACAACGCTGTACAGTACGACGTGGTCCGCAGTACGCAGAACCCGCAACACCGCAAATTACGAGAGTGACCAGTGACCACAGTTCAGTCGTACGGAATATTCTACTACTAGCTAGTAGAGTACTGGAGTACAGGTCAAGCATAAATCAAAAAGCTTTTGAAAGTGGTGAATTTTTTAGATGTTCTTCATATGAACGCACATGTTCATGTGTGAATGCTATGGCACAGCTTACCCCACCTCCCTGTTGACTGTGAACTTGCTTTACTTTGGCCGGCACAGCACACAATACAGTACTGGTATCATACGCAGGGGAGTAGACTCCGAGTACAAGCAGTAATACAGTCCTTGAACTTCAACCGTTCAGTACAAGTATGCTTTCGTATGCGCACGACAAAGGAATGCACACAAATCGAAGGACCGCCTCCTTGTGTAGCATCTCATCAACACATCATCATCACCAGCAATCTTTACTGCTCGCCTTGGTCAATGCCATTGTCAATCGTTTCCATAACTCAGCCATTCCATTCTGGAAAACATGTTCTCTTCTCGCTAAGTGCTTTGGGAAGACACATAAACCAAGTCTGGATTCAAAACTTGTGAGTCCCGCTTTTGGTTGCACTGACGAACAAGGCCATATGCAATATGAAGCAACGGGGTCATACTCGGCTGATCTCAATGATTAGAATTCTCGTAAGCGTTGGTGTTGCCTTTCTTGGATTATCGCTGGTTATGGTGCATAGGCTGCAAGGATTCAACGACAAAATGGGCCACTACAGCCACCTCCACACTGCTTTATCAGCTGACCGAGGAGCATCAACCACAGGCGATTCGCATTGGCCCCACCCTTTTATCCACATACTGAACACACGATTTCAGCAAGATCAGCCAAATTTAACGAGCTTGGGCAGGGCTCGTTTGGTCTTGTTTGAAACGTTCTGCTTAAACTCGATTGTTGGCCAGACAGTCCTCAACAAAGCAAAGGGGATCCCATTTCTTTGGATTCTCAAGGTCGACCCTGAGCTGCATGAGGACCTATTGAGAGATTTAATCGCGCTTGTCAAACCTTATGATTTTATCTACGTTGTCGCCAGTAATGTTAACTTTGGTGTCGGACAGCGCCAAGGTGGGTGGCGGGGTGGCCAAGCCGGCAGTGACGTACTTTCGTCAACCTTATATACTGGCGATCGCACTCGTCTGGAACAGGCACATTCAGCACGCGAAACGCGAGCCGTACTCGAGACACGGATAGATGCGGATGACGGCCTGCATCTGGAGTACGTTGAACGTCTCCAACATGAGGCGTCGAGGACCCTCAGATGGGATCGTGACCAATCACATCAACGCACTCAGCGATGGCTTTACCTTTGTTCGCTTCGTAGTCTAGATTGGAACCCAACGCCACAAAACGATAACGTTGATCCACACAACCAGTTCGGAGTCTTTGTTGCCAGGAAGTCTCCGCATGTGTGCATCACGCCCGGAATAACCCTTGGTGTATCTATTGGAGTTCAGGAATCCGAACTTCCTCGTTACGGGCATTTCGATCTTGTTCAGAAATTGCGTTATGGTGGTGCAAAGAAGGCAGTACTGTGTGGTGCGGCGACGCGAAGCAAGTGTTTGCATCTCTTGGCAACCCCGTTCATTGGCGCCGTGCGATCTCGAACTCCCACGAGTGCAGGCATGCGGGATGTCTTGCTGGACGATGATAGATTTGAGAAACGTTTACATTCGTTGGTCACCAACAATGCTGCATTGCTTACTGCAGTGCTGAGGAAGGACTTCCATTGCCGACTCGATGATGTTGTTAGAGCCAACCGATACGTGCAGGCGCACGCCGTCGACATTGCTGCCGACAACTTTCGAGGTCAATGCACCAAAGGACACAGCTGTAAGAATTCAACGAAGGAGGCTTTGTTGAGTGTGATAGCAAGGAGTACAAAGGGTGAAGTTGATAATGTTTAGCAGTCGACGTATGTACAAAGTCGATGGTTTCGGTCGACTGCTCTTCAGTGGGATCCTCTTGATTTAGTTCGACTCGTCTTCTGGTGCAAGCTCTGAGATAGAACCGTAGTGTATTGGAATGCAATGTGTACTACCGGTTACCGGTAGTACCTACCTCTTACCAGTACCAGTACAAGTAGCTACCTTATAGCTAGTCGTTAGTAATCTTGTTCATGTACAGTACATGTAGAACGCGCACCAAGTTGGCGTCTGATCTCTCTACCAGGTACCGTATGACATAGTCACAATTCAAATGTGGCCCGTACGTGCAGATTTTGACACGATTGCAGGTTGCACGTATTCCGAAAGGACCACGGTTCGTGACACGAGGACGGATCGTATTAACGCCTTTCCTCCATTTTAATCTCGACCACACGAAAAATGGGATTTGCATCCACGATCCACGACTATCCCCGAATCCAGATTCGTCCAGCGATTTCTTAAAGCGTGTTTGTAGACGCATTGCAAAACCTCACAGGCAATGTGAATCGTTTCACGACTATTAGAATCTCATCAATCCCAGCCTCTCACTCCCTTGTGAACCTTCAACGGATTACACGTATGATTCCCGATAGACCCTCTCGATCCCAAAGGGACAAAAGGAGCCACCATCATAATTCGATGAAGAGCCACCACCATCAGAACAGCTTTTGTAGCAGTGCGGGCAACAAGAACATGTCGATGAAACACCTTTCGATAACAACAACCACAAGAGCAACAACACCCACTCCCATTCGAAAAATATTTTCCGATGGCGATTACGAAGGCAGCTTAGACGCACAAGGTGATCGTCATGGTTATGGAATCATGAGATTCTCGGAAGGCAACGTTTACGCCGGTGAGTGGGTGAATGATGTGATGGAGGGGTTGGGCACTATTGTTTATCCCGACGGTGAGAAATACGCAGGAACCTTTTGGAGGGGGAATTTTCATGGCCGAGGAAAATACGTTTACAGAAATGGGGATCTCTACGATGGTGAATGGAATAACGATGTCTTTGAAGGGGAAGGGACTTACATTAGTCACACCGGATCAAAGTATAGTGGCATGTGGAAGGAAGACAAGATGCATGGACGTGGCAAGTATCTCGATGCGTCGGGCAATCTTTATGAAGGCACCTTTTTTCAAGGAAGGTTTCATGGTGCAGGAAAGATGAAGTACAGCAATGGTGATTACTACGATGGTGAGTTTTACCACGGTAAACGTCATGGCAAAGGGAAGTACATAGACGTTGACGGACCCACGTATATAGGAATGTGGTCCGACAACAAGAGAAATGGATTTGGCACCTTAAGAGATGTTATGGGAGGCATATACGAGGGACACTATAATAAGGGAGTGAGAGATGGGCCTGGAATATATCGGTGGCCTGAAGGTCAACTAGATGTGACGAACTGCACTAACGATGTTAGAGCTGGAATTGGTGTTGGGTGGAGCGGCGATCGAGCGACTGCTTGGCGAATGGTCGACGGGGAATACGCTGGTGACTTGTCACTTGTAGAGGCACGCCACGTCGTGGAGGCTCTCGGCATAGACCCAGGCGAGGTGAAGAGGTTGTGACCATCACTTTCGAGCTTGGAGGCCAAGTATCCTCATTCCCGTGATCGCGAGAACGGATCCCAAAAAGCCATTGGCCATCCTAACGATAAACATCAATGCCGTCTGGAGCATTGGATATCTACCAAGCTTGTCGATGAAGCGTGGTTCGATAACACCCTGAAGGATTTGATACCTGAGATTGCTAACAAAAGCCATGAATGCGCCTGTATAAATGCTGGCATGTACGATGTTGACGTTGCGCGTGACTGCCACGTATGATGGTATGAGGTAAGATCGAAGTGCTATCAAACCGGCAGTCAATCCATATCCAATGGCACTGGCCACCAAGCCCGCTTGGAAAAGTGAACTCATTGGGGCGAAAAAGGAGAGAAAGCGTTGATGAATTGATGGTTCCGTCACTCTATCGACAAGAGTAGCCTGAAATACGTTGTTTGGGACGGGAACACCGAAAATCGTAGTATCCGCTGGATGTGCTGAACCTATTCTGTCATCGTTTAAAGTAGGGGCAACGCGCCACATGGTATAATACTTCCCCACCATTGCAGTTATCACACCTGCCACCACAAAATCTAGTTCTAGAAGCAAGAAATCGCCACGGCGGTTCCATTCAGCAGATAGCTGCGTGCCTGCGGCAAGCAAAAGCTCAGCAGCTGACTTCGCAGGGAAAGAGGGATCGGCCTCAATGCGCTGCCGAAACCCTGTTGAAATTGAGCTTGTCAACTTGTGAATAGACAACATGCTCAAGGCATCCAGGGGCACCACTAGTCTCGAAATGGAAAACAACAGCAGCCATGATGCCTCCCGTATCATCATTTTTATGGGTAATACGGTACTTGCTTGTCGTTGCGACTTAATCGATTCTCGGCCCTCTTGCCTCCAGATGAACATGCTAGAAACTGTAGTCAAGCTTTCTCTGTGTGGTCATTCATGTCTCTTGCGAACCCCGAGTTACTGAAAATTGAAATGCATGGCTGAGGATCTCGTACTGATCTATCTCGTCAGTATTTTAGTGTATGTAAAGTACTTACAATTCAATGCATACATCTCATTGCACAGTACGTGACGTGTTAGGATATCGGCACCATTGGTGTACTGTATCATACCGTCTACAGTACATCTCACGGTCTATGAGATTATAAATGCATACTACTAATGTCTAAACGCCCGGGGGGGTATCTTTAATTAAAGACAAATCTGTCTTTATTTAAAGATGGCCATTTTCGTACGTTTTGCAAGACGGTCAATGTACGTTCGATACCACCATCAACACGAAATTTGACATTGACAATGGCCGATTGCCGTCATCAATATCTTGACACATCTACACTAATGATCATAATGTAACATTTAGAACCTATTGATTGTTCACCATGGCAGGAGGCTAGGTGTGTATGAAAGTCTAGCTTTCCAGAAAATCATCATTCTCGTGGTGCAGTCCTAAACAGGCTTTCATCGGACAGGAAGTACGACCATGTTGACAAGAAGAACTGGCAGACTTGGCATTGTTGGCCTGAAAGACAGACAAAGAAGGCAGGGCACTGTCCACTAGCAATTCCCTGCTTCCTCCTCTTTGATCCCAAGCGACAGAAAGTCCCACTGCTTGGATCCCCAACTCAAGCTTTTGCATTCGTGCTTCGCTCCTTGATTGACAACCACGCAATGCATGCAACCAGCAATGATTGCAACCTCACCTCTGTCTGAACAGAAGCACAAGTATCATGTTCTCCGTCATCAGATGGGACTGCTGGCGGCAAAGTCAGCATGACATGTCTAAGCAGAGCAAAGGTAGTGAGAACTCAGGATTCGAAGTAATTTGGAGCTCGACAAAATTACCGAACATTGCACTCAATGTCAGCGCCATAACACTGCAATGAATGAACATTTGAGATTGGCCTCCATAGAAACCTACTCTCAAGAGAACTTCCATGACAAGTGTTGCTCACCATTTGAATCAATGCATCAGGGCGAAGATGATGAATTCGATGCGTTGATTGAGGTCTCAAATGAAATGATCTTACGTAGCCTCCGTAGGGCATGTACCAAAAAATATTGTTCCACATCACCTTCATTTGCAGTCTCTAACTCACGAAGAATTGAAACTTAGAGATAGTCATCCGTTGCATACCTTCACTTCAGAGAACGTCCAAGACATTTCTTGCGGACCGTTTTGAGTCAATTGGAGTGGACGATGATGAAAAGAATGCGGCAAATAAGGCCTCAAACGATCTGACCTTGTGTAGAGTGCGTAGGCATGTACTGAAAACGTGTTATTTTTTGACCCCCAAAAACTCGCCAAAAAGGGGCTCTAGTTTTCCTTTCTAAAACATAAACCAGGAACTGTCGCTAACTAAGAAACACCCATTTGGCCCACGGGGTTTAACTCAATGGAGAACACTTTGGCCGTCTTAATTTTTGTCAAAAACGAAAAATGAAGAAGTTGAGTAAGGGTCGAAATTGATCTTTAATTAAAGATTTCACCAGTGAGCGATCTTTAATTAAAGATTTCGGGCGTTTAGACACTAAGGGCCACCCTTATGAGATTTTTTTTGACAGATACAGAAACGTTTCTGTTTCTGTTACTCAAAATTACCACCCTTGTGAGCAGAAAACGAGTTACGGGAAAAAGTTCTTTTCTGTTTGGATGCGCCCCATATCCCAAATCCAATCAGATACCACTTCGGTTTCTGATCGTGCAACAGAAACCATTTTGGAAAAACAGAAACCGAATAAACATCAATGGGATTCGAGATTCCCTCGGATACCGTCATATTTTGCGCGATATCACTGTAGTAGTGTACAAAGTAATTTAAATCCATCACACATCGGCACATCGGAGATCATTTCATTTGATTGTACACTTGAGCGCCATCATCGTTTCCAAGAACAATGTCAAGTCCATTTGATAGATTCTCGACCTCAAATTGGTTCAGCATAACTGATTGGAGCAGTAGTAGTACATCTGCTACTGCTGGTGCGGGAACGCAAGATGCCGAATTCTCGATGAAACGGGCGCGCGCAAACGACTACGATGACGAAGTTCTGGTCATTATTGCATTGGCGGGAAATTGTAATGATGAACAAGATGACGATGCTGAGCCTACCATAGAGCTCCAGTACAATGATTGCAACACCCCCATCAAACGAAGAAGGATATCGAGGAATGGATATGCAAGATGGCCGAACCCTGACGGTTCCTATATCAGACTCGTTCCACGGAATTCATATTGGTACAAAGCGTACATTGAGTATCCAGATCGAGAGGACAAGACTTTCCATAAGAAATTCCGCCTCAGATTTCGCGTCCCCTATGCTGAGTTTGAAGAGCTTGCTGCATCATTGGAACACGTTGATTGTTTCAGTCGTTGGCACGATGGACCAATCAATGCCTCACGAGTCAGATCAGCGCCAATTTCATTGCTTGTATTAACTTCACTTCGATACATGGGGCGCGGACTGACATTTGACGACGTGGAAGAGGGTAGTTGGATCAACGCCGAAGTCATCCGAGTGTTCTTCCACATATTTACACAATACGGGGCACAGTATTGTATGACAAGTACGTTCGTTCCCCGGAGACTCATGCCGATGCTCAATCACACACAGGGAGTACCAACTTGCAGGTTTCCCAGGTGCTGTTGGTTCAACAGATGCAACACACGTATTGATTGAGCGTTTGGAGTGCCGCTTTCGCAATCACATATTGGCTTCAAAATGGCACATACTGCCAGAACGTATAATGTGACGGTAAATCATCGTCGGCGAATCTTGACGTCGACAAAGGCCATCCGGCAAGGTGGAACGACAAAACACTTGCCACATTTGATGACTTCATGCAAAAGATAAATGATGGCACCATTTTGGATGATGTCTGTTTTGAATTATATGACTTTGACGACGACGACCCTGGTGAAGTGATCAAGCGAACTTACCGTGGTGCATGGCTACTGGTAGACAATGGCTACCACTCTTGGGCAACTACAGTCCCTCCGATAAAAACAACGAACAAAAAAAGTGAAATTAGATTTTCTTCCTGGCTGGAATCGATGCGGAAAGACGTGGAGTGCACGTTCGGGATATTGAAAGGCAGATGGCGTATTCTCAAATCGGGAATAAGAGTATCGGGAACTGAGTGTCCAGACAATATCTTTTTGACGTGCTGTGCCTTGCACAACAAGCTTCTGGAGGTTGACGGACTTGACAAGGAATGGAGGAATGGAGTTTCGAGTGATTGGGAGGGCATCATTGGGGAGATGTCAGTTGCCGACGGCACTGCTGCTGGGACTACTGCAGCAGCCACCAGCACAGCAAGAAACGACAATGGTACTCCTACGATGGCGGCAACTAGGAATAGTACTGATGGCGGTAGTGGTGACAACGCCAGTTCTACGGAGAGCAGCAACACACTGCCTAATGCAATCCACCGTCTGCTGAATCCAGCCGTCGCACGACATGATGGTAATAGTACAAGTGCTTGTACTACTACTGCTGGTGACGAAACAGCGCAGGAGCAGACAATGGAACAGCTCGATGGTGGACCAGCAGCAGTGCGAACTGTGGGTGGTGTTCACATTGTTAGACACCTAAGTTTGCCCTTCTTCCGATCGAAGTTGGTTCGCCATTTTGATATCGCATTCAAGAGGAATGAGGTGCAATGGCCTCGTCACTTGAAACGAAAGAACCCACCAGCTGCAAATTTGTAGTACAGCTTCAGAAGCCCACTCGGATTACGCAGTCGACATCGATGCTCTTCTTACTTGATAATATATTTAGTACTATATATACTATGATCCTACTAGTAGTACTTATAAGTACTTGCTTGATCATCGTCCTCTCGCGTATGCAATACTACTAGGAAGCTGCTACATTGTCGGCGACATCGTTGTTGTCGTCGCCACCATTGATCCTGGAGTTGCAATTAGGGTTGCGGTAAAAACGCTAGTACTTGCAGCTGGCGAAGAAATAGTCAAGTCCACCAGAACATTGTTGTAAAGTTTGTGAAAGCCTTCCTTGGTGCTTCGTGGAGAACTCGCAACTGCGATGGCCTGCTGTTTGAGCTGGAGTGTCTTTGACGCAGCATCAATAATTGATTGCTCCGACTGCAAGAGCTCGTCAAGTGCACTTCCAAGCTCTCGATGAAGTACTTTGAGATCCTTCATGTAAACAGCCCGATCAGGGTCATCGCTGCTTGTATTCATGATCATAAATTTCAACTCCTCGATAAGTACTTTTTTCCCGGCCACCTTGCTTGTGTGCATGGCCACAATCCGATCGCTCAAGTCACTACGCTCACGGTTGTTGATCACAATTTTTGATTGAGCCATTGCAGCAATCTGGAGTTGTTGGTTAATAGTATAGTCGTTGCTGGCACTGGTGCCTTGCTGATTGCCAGAACGGTGCATCGAACTGTCGGTAGCACTGCCAGCCTCTTGCTTCACTTCAACCTTCTTGTTCAATTTCTTCTCCTCGGTTGTGCTTCTCTTCCTCTTTGAGACGGATACGCTGCCTGACGAGTCTTGCCCACCGCTTGTGCAATTGTTGCCTTTGGCTGTGTCATGATCAGATGCGATTGGAAGTGCCTCATATCCGGGTGAACAATCGGACCAAGCAACGCAAAGACCAAAATCCAGGAAACACATAATTGACCGGCATCAACAAAGCAGCATCAGCAGAGGAAGCAACAGCAACGGCTTCCTCTGTATATCCCAAGTCAGCACTCGCATTGGCTGTTTCCTGATTGCACAAATCAACGCTGGCATCGCCTGCAGAAGCTCTCGTTTGCCCTCCCCTCACCCACCTTGTTGTTCTTTTTGTTGTTCCGGCTACTATTTGCGGTCGTGGACGATGCTCTTGGCGACAATGCCACGTACATTTTCTGTCGTACGTACAGAAAGTAGTCCTCAATGCACATTCCTGACGGAAGAAGGCCAGTCGATGCGTAGCTCTTGTACGGACTGTCATGACGAAGAACGACAGCTAATGCTTTCTTGCAATTCTTGAGGATGTCTTTTGAGCGAATAAGGAGCGTCCTTCCCTTGATGCCAGAATCAAACGCCTTGTCAGTCAATCCTGATGCCAACATGGTTGACAATTTCAATCCATTGGTACCTCCAACAACAATTTTCTTGTCCTCCCCAAGACAATGAAGCTCGGGTTTCATCACAAGGACCAATCCTGTCGGTGTTGGTGATCGCAGCAAATTCTCTCCTCCTCCTCCTCTGCCAACAGATGCACCAACCACACTGTTCTGTAGGAACTCTTCATTGTAAAGCCCTGCAAATATGCCAAGTCCTCTGACAAGCTGATCTGCCAAACCAATGGAATCGCTGTCAGTAGGGTCGCCAAAATAATGCTCCTCCATTTGATTCTCCATAGTGGCACTTGTCATCGCGTCACTCATACAGCAAGCTTCATATGCCACAAAGCCTGCAAATCCCTGAAGTTCTTTGAGAACTTTAGCACTACCACTGAACTTGGTGGTACTCATAGCCATGACGATGATGATGTGTTGGTCTTGAGGTGTGTGTGTGACTGTGGTGTTGTGATGAATTTGGATTGCGCGCCGCCCATGATGTGTGTTTCGAGGTATGCGAATGGAGATGACTCGCTCGACTAAGTTTTGACTCGTACGACTACTGTGTATGTGTTTCTGCAAAGTGCTTTTCTCACAAGGGTGCATCAGCACAAAAAAAAAAAAAAGTCAAAAACAGAAATGTTTCTGTTTCTGCGGAAAAAAATCTCATAAGGGTGGCCCTAATAGTCGTACTCCGAGTATTGCACAAAATTTATTCATTCAATAGACAACTTCAGCACGATCATTGGTGCGGGAGCCTCCATCTTGATATAGACGTTATTTCATATGATTCTATACGGATCTGTATGAATCAGGGATTGGAAGTAAATAACCACCGGTACCGGTAACCAAATACCGATGGTATTATACTGTACCACTACTGTGATTTTTAAAATGCCCAATAACTGGTTACCTGCGAGTTGCAATATACCAACCAGTAACCAAGACCCTTGGTTATTTTCTACTGAGTTTAGTCGGTAGTATTTTGAATTCCGGTGTTCGGGAATACCAGTCGGAATTTCCATAAATGTTCTGTCCTGCATCAGTGTGTTTACGGTTCATTTCTGTACTGTAGTACTGAAGTTTACTGTTACTGTAGTGTTTTTACTACCATTATACCTACCGGACGAAACCAATGGAACCGAGTATGCATAAGTACTGCGATTCGAAAAATGAAGAGAAGTATATTCATACCGGACTGAAGGATTTTTTCAATACCAAAATACCTCCCAGTGCAACAGCGCAATACCATTCTACCTACTGGAGGACTGTAATACCAGATTCAACGTGGGACAGTATTATTTTTCCAATCCCTGGTATGAATACTTAACGTCAACATGATGACGTCAAGTTTACGTCATAGGTGTCGGACTGAGATCTCACACTCCAAAACTGCAACGGACCTTTGCCATTTTGATCATTTCCGTCGACGTCGATTTGAGTTGCCTTGTTGGCGCTCACAACCAAGGTGCACTATACGAGTACTCAGGACTCAGCACTCAGGACTCTGGAGTACTGTAGTAGGCTTTTCAATATAATTGTTCTGTCAGTGCTTTGAGCGAAACTTCCCCTTGCTCTGCATCGATTAATTTGCCTGATTATGGTGCGACGACGAGGAGCTGCTAGTGGCGATGCGGACAATGACACTTCGAGAGTATCGCATGACGAAGGAGCTAGCACCGCAGCTGAGAGGTAAGTGATTCCAAACTCAATCTGATCACATTCAAAAAGCCACAGGTGCGTCGAGTGAAAGCACGCATCATTTATTAACACGTTCCCTGTATCGTGCTCGACATTCGCTTACCTGGTTTTCCAGACAAATCGAACCCCTTCTCCTTGACCGTAATTTGAGAGAAGTGGAACGCGAGATCCCCATGGGTGATAATGGTGGTTCTCATGTCAAGCGACTGAACTTTCTCGAGCGATCAGTGGCCCAATTATTTCCGTCCAACCCAGATTTTTTTGTCCAAGCCTTGAAATTTACCCTCTGTTTCGTGGGCCTGCAAGCCTCGTACCTAACGTGGGGATACATGCAAGAACTCATCATGACTACTGAATTTTCTCCCACTCCTCGAGTTCCAAAGGGAAAATTCCCGTCAGCAGCCTTTTGTGTCTTTTCGAATCGATTCTTGGCTGTCATTGTGGCGGTGATTTGTGTCCGAATCAAGCACGGGGCCGTGTTTGGAAACAACACGGCACCACTCTTGGCCTTCACGCCGTGCGCACTCAGCAACACAATGAGTAGCTGGAGTCAGTATGCGTCACTGAATTATGTATCCTTCCCGGTTCAGACCGTGTTCAAGAGTTCGAAAATCATTCCTGTGATGATCATGGGTAAGCTGCTGAAAGGGACCAAATATCCCTTGTCCCAGTACATGGAAGCCGTCGCCATCACAGCGGGAGTCGCCATTTTTTCAATGGCCAGCAAGAAACACAAGGCAGAACAATCGGATGATACCGCCATGATTGGTCTTATCTTTTTGCTACTCTACGTCTGTTTCGATTCCTTCACATCCCAATGGCAGGATCGCGTGTACAGCAAGTATGGTCGCCAGAATGTGGACCAATACCAGATGATGTTGGGTGTCAACTGTTCGGCGATTATCATCACAACTTTGGGTCTTATCGTAACTGGTGATTTCCCGATTGTTTACGAGTTTCTAGTTGCCAATCCCAAGGCATTGACCTACAATGTGATTACTGCCATAACATCGGCATCTGGGCAACTCTGCATATTTTACACCATCAAGGAGTTTGGTCCCATCGCATTTACCATCATAATGACGACGAGACAAATGCTGTCGATTTGTATCTCTGCGATTGTCTTCGATCACCCCATTTCGGGCACGGCTCTGACGGGTGCAGCGGTTGTCTTTGCTGTCCTCTTTATGCAAATTCGTTCCAAGTATCAGGCTCGAAAGCTGAGAACGAAACGAGTAAGCGTAAGTGGCGGTTGATCATACTATCGGCATGGGGTCCGTGGTGACATTATAAAACAAAAAGTCTAGATTCCAGCTTTTAATGGAGCTTCAAACAAATCATAGACCTCAGGACTGGTCAAGCAACTCGTTTTGTCACGACTGCGCCAGCCACAACCTCAATCGGTAGGCGTCTCCCCAATTCAAATAGTATCTCACCAACAATTCTTCTCGAATAAAACCAAATGCATCTTGATACAATCTCTGGGCTGCTGCATTGCTCACTTCCGTTTCCAACGTGACGGATACGCACCCCATGCTTCGCATCCGTCGCAGAACTTATTGGACCAGTGATGCTCCAATGCCCAACCGTCGATGCGATGCCATGACAGCCAGCATTCCAATGTAACCAGTTCGTTCGGTCGTTGTTGTTGTTGTGGCACCACCTTCAGCTGCAACCCCAACTTCTTCGGCGTCGACTTTCCCTACGACGCAACCAATGGGTTCATTCGGTTTGTCGGCGGGATACGCCAAGATGCAAAGTTCGGGGAAGCGTTCCAGAAAATAACGATATGTGAAAACTGAAAACAAACGGATGTGAGTTGACTCGACGGGATGGATTCATTTAGTATTGATATGACGATCCATCGAGGAAGAAATTTGGACACACACACACACACGTGGGGTATGATGTAGACGTACTGGAATAGGGCTCCGAAAGGTCTCGACCCACCAAGGACATTACAGAATCCAGTTGTGATTCATCCACATAATCTCGAAATATGATTCCAGGAATGTCTTCTTTCATGACTGAAGGTATCTGTTAGTGGTGATGATGATGGTTGGTCCTGGATTGATCAATTTGGTGACAAACCACAAATAATGGTTTCGAAAGTATAAATGCTGCCAGTCTCACGAGAAAACTTGAGCGTATGGCGTGTAGAATTGGGAATTGTAGATGTCGATAATGGGAGGACCCCACATAAAAAAGTCTACAGTAACAGCTACAGAAACACTGGAGTACTGTATGCATACGAAGCAGTAACAGGACATACGACACTCTACTTCTCGTAGTAGTAGGACTACTTCACTCTGAAATACCAGTACAAGTACTGGAGTACCAGCTACTAATACCTGTTACTGTAGTACCGTCTTATCCGTGTACTCCACTGCTACGGTGGACAGTAGACAGTTCTTCGAGTACCCGGTACCGAGTACCTGGCACCTGGTACGTGCATGATACTTGTACTGGAGTATCACTACAAGAGTGTGAGCTGTGAGCATTGGAGAGAACAGAAACAACGCCACGCAATTCACCTGTCGATCGAATATCTTCCAACAACTTCCCACTTCTGATGAAAGGACCCGCTCTTGAAGTTCAGCAATTATAAGCAACTGATTCAGTTCCATCGTAAATTTTATCCGAGCAGGTTTGTATCATGATTGGATGATTTAGCTATTGAGCATCAACATCGACGTCATGGAGCCGTTTTTCGCATTTTTAAGGGACAAGAGTGAGGATCCGAAGGTAAAGGAGGATGATCCCGAACGAGCGGAGACTGTGCGCCTAATTCCAGAATCCCAATTGCCAGATGCGGATTCGAGCACCAACTATGCATCGACTCAAGATCCTGCGATTCATAAGATTCGATTCCAAGTCGTAGTCTGGTACGTCGGTCCAGTCGATGTCGTCCTGGGAAAGGTAGAAATGAAGTTTCGAGTAACAATTTTCTGGAATACCCCCACCAACTTCTCTCGGAGCGACCCAGTTGGCTACGGCCTAGACAACCCATGGCATAAAAAGGTGTGGGCCATGCATGGACGACAGCGAGCCTTTGAACGAAACCTTTCACGCATCATGGATCAAGGTTCGCGCTTAGTCTACGTCCCTCCCGTGTCCATTCTCAATGCTGTGGATTTAGAAACCGTTGGGGATGCGGAAGTTTGCTTGATCGATGAAAAGATCCAACTTATGAAGTGGACCTGTCTGTATAAGGCATCTCTCTTGCAAGACGACCTGCAAGTACCTAACTTTCCTCACGATGAACATGATTTGGTCATGCGATTCGGTATCTTGAAACATCGCCAGCCTAACAAACGCTGGGATCGAAGGAAGTGGAAGCTCGCTCTAGCCACAGTCGAGGATACCCTGGATACCATTCACACGCCTCATGGGCTGATTGTTGATCATGTCAAGGTCCCGGGATTCAGTTATACGGGTGGATTAAAGTTTGAATTCGTTCCCCTCCGTTATGGTATGCAGGGAAAGGATGCTGCCGAGGATCAGTGTCTTCAGGTTAAACTCCGCGTACATCGAGATTCCTCTTATTACAATTGTAATATCATCCCTCTTCTGGCTATGCTCAATGTTGTAGCCCTGTCGACGATGGCATTGGATGCCGAACATTTTGGTTCGCGTGGTGAGATGATTCTTGCCACAAGTTTTGTGGAGATTGGCATTCGCATGACCGTTGATTCTCGATTACCATTGGTGGGGTATCAGATCAAAATCCAAGTCGTCCTCAACCATTTCTTTTATGGACTTGTCTTCTTGGGTCTCGAGAGCAGTTTGGTGTACGTGTTGCATGAAAAATACGGAGTCGATACGTCATGGATCGACCGCGGCGCTGTGATGCTCGAGCTCCTTCACCTACTGATCGCTCTTGTCTACTACTATTGTTTCTTTTAGAGCCTTGTGCAAAATTATATCCGTGTGTATAAACTAGCTAGAGTAGCGAGTTTGCTTACAAATGGAAACGTCAATGAGACGGCGAGTTAGACAGAGTGTACTCGAATGTCCACACGTCAAGACCCAGGGAATCCTTCAGGCTCGAGAACTCCTTGTCGAGTTTTCGAATATGGTCCTTGTCCCATGTCATTGTGGTGGTGCATTCAGCGGTGATGACGAAGTCACGGCGACCATTATGTCTCATGACAACTTCAGTTGAGATATTCTCCACAGACATACCTTCTTCGGTAATTTTCGCAGCAATGGCAGCCAACATGCCGGGCCTGACAACGAGCACAAACAGAGTGAGCAAATTGGAAAAGAGAAACGAGAGGGAAATGAAACCACAACTCAGTCACGTACCTGTCTTCCCCGATACAATGTATACGAAGACCATGCACCGCTTTGCTGTATTCCCCTGTGGCACGCCTCGTCAGACCGGTGCAACGAATGTTGAGAGGTTTCAAGTCCGGATTCTTCTGTAGCGACTTGATAAGGCTTTGGGTTTGTCCGGGCGGCGTTGCAACATGCATGAGAATGATAAATTCATTCCCCAATCGCACCATTTTGGAGTGTGTCACGTTGCCATGTTCTTTCGCGACGCTTGCCGCCAACATGGCGACCCATCCCGGCTTGTCCGGTCCAGAGGCAGTCAGGACAAGATGATTCATATCCTTGTCCAAGTCCACAGACGTGTGAAAAAATCCCACAAATCCCTCTTGCATCATGGTCAGAGTCGCTCCCGTGACGGCACCTCCGGCCATTTCTTCTCCGTGGACGACATCGCCACCACGCATGGAGGAGAGGATGCACGTCCATAGGAGGGATACGCCAGCGACAAATGGGATACGAGCGTACATGGGCATGAAGGAAAAGTTAATAATCATGGCGGGGACCCAAATTTTCCAAAGTGCGATCAAGTCTTCTTTTAGGTTGGCGCGGCAATTGGAAAGGCTTTTGCCAATGTCGAAACTATCGGACATGACGAGGTCTTTGGTAATGTAAAATGCTGGAAAGTACATGAGAGGGTGATGCACACATTGATCGAGGAAAACCTGAAAAATGTTGTGAGTGGATGCGATACATAGACACAAACGTAAAGTACCGGTACATACTTCAAGCTCAGCACTCGCCACTATCAGCATTGTCAAACTCACCTGTCCAGCGAGTTGCGCCATGCCCTTAAAGTCTCGGATCTTGGCCCGAAGCGGCTTGGCAGCGAATTTGGCAGCGTGCGGAAAGAGTCGAGTAAAGACAGGAACATAGAGAGTATACTGAACACCACCCAAATAAAAGAACCCAAAGGCTGCAAAGGCAGCATTCCGCTTCCAATCGATTTCCTCACGTCGCTCGACAACCTTTTGCACCAACAAATCTGAAAATGAGGTCTTGACACAAGAGAGTCCCACGCCGAAAGCAAAGGGGTACTTTGCTGGGATTCGAGTCCATCCTGTACGGACGATGGAAGCCATCGCTGAGAATGGCGACAAGAACAGTTACAGCAACGGGTGCGGCAGACAGTTTGAAGAACAATGTCTCAATGTTTTTATCCGCAACGATGTGGAAATATACGAGTACTCGAGCCTCGAGCACAGGATATAACTCGAATATTTCTTCATGACTGTGTGGTACATGGCATGTTTTACTGGAGTAGGAGGATATCACGTTGTAGTACGTATACTGTACAGTGCGTCGGAATTTAGTACTGGTGTAATGTGGGACTGCAACTGTAAGTCTACTGGTGTAGAACGTGACGAAGACAAAACTCAACGAATGATGACGTCAAGGTCTTAATGACGTGGGGACGTGAATCCCGCGGATGGAGGTTGGCTGGCTGTTTTGGACTTCGTCACGGTTGTACAGGTAACGGTACTCGTCCTCGTACCTCGTACACCACTGGCACAACTGTACAAGTACAGAACGTGCATGATACTGCGTGCACAGTTAGCAGCTGGAGTTCATTCCTCAATTGTCATGACGGTATTGCGAGATACTGTCTCATGCAGCCCATCATAACGACCCGACCATCGCAAAGTGCTGCCACCACCAAATCCTCATCAGTATGGTGTCGGCATCCGAAGCTGGCACCCCAGATCCACTTGAACCAGGTGGAGAGGACGTTCGCAAGAAACGTGAATACAACAACGATCAGGACGGCACCGTCGCCGAAGAGGATGGTGCCACTGCCGCTTTGAGTGGCAATGGCGGCGACGACGAAGACGACGACGATGATGACGGCAAGAACGAAATAACCAAAACGATTCCGGCCAAAATGACATCGGCAACAGTTCAGCAATCGGAAACCGATGTAGAAACCGCGTTGCATCAGGTCATGGGGAACGACCCGTCGGACAAGGAATTCGTGTCGGCGGATTCGTGGATCACGTTTCGGGTTGGACATGCCGGAGATGCATCCACAATTGCCTCCTTATATCGGAGTACAGCATCATTAGTATCGTCCGCTGAGGGAGGAGGAAAGTTGTCGACAAAGGACGATGGCAAAAGCAGTAAATTGAATGAGGAAATCGATGACGCCTTGGAGTTGCAACTCGCTGCAGGGTTGGGTGACGAAGACACGCCTCCCGCCGTCTTTTGCGTTTTTGCGGATGTTACCTCGAACAAGCATGCCGATCCTGTGAACTCCAATAAAGATGAATTGCCTGGTAACACCACTGTCACGCATATTGGTGCGGTCGCCTTGTTCAGTTTAGACTGGGAATTCGGGACGCGCATCTTACGAATCGAGTGGTTTCATGTGGACGAGACAATCGCGGAGCACGATCTAATCAAACGACGTTTGTGGTTTCGACTATCCGCACTGGCACTCGCAACTGCATGTCAACTTCTACTTCCCCCCTCATCGTCGGTGGCTGAGTGATTCGTTGTCTATTTACGTCAGTTATATACCAACGCGTTATT